>CM077034.1:226828200-227065700 GCA_039090855.1 Macrothele yani | reverse complement strand
AAGTTAAAACAAGACGATTCTGCAGGCATAGATTCCGAAAAAAGTTAAAAACAAGACGAAGACTTTCTATGTAGTCAAAAGTTAAAACAAGACGATTCTGGAGGCATAGATTCCGAAAAAAGTTAAAAACAAGACGAAGACTTTCTATGTAGTCAAAAGTTAAAACAAGACGATTCTGGAGGCATAGATTCCGAAAAAAGTTAAAAACAAGACGAAGACTTTCTATGTAGTCAAAAGTTAAAACAAGACGATTCTGCAGGCATAGATTCCGAAAAAGTTAAAAACAAGACGAAGACTTTCTATGTAGTCAAAAGTTAAAACAAGACGATTCTGGAGGCATAGATTCCGAAAAAGTTAAAAACAAGACGAAGACTTTCTATGTAGTCAAAAGTTAAAACAAGACGATTCTGCAGGCATAGATTCCGAAAAAAGTTAAAAACAAGACGAAGACTTTCTATGTAGTCAAAAGTTAAAACAAGACGATTCTGGAGGCATAGATTCCGAAAAAAGTTAAAAACAAGACGAAGACTTTCTATGTAGTCAAAAGTTAAAACAAGACGATTCTGCAGGCATAGATTCCGAAAAAAGTTAAAAACAAGACGAAGACTTTCTATGTAGTCAAAAGTTAAAACAAGACGATTCTGCAGGCATAGATTCCGAAAAAAGTTAAAAACAAGACGAAGACTTTCTATGTAGTCAAAAGTTAAAACAAGACGATTCTGCAGGCATAGATTCCGAAAAAAGTTAAAAACAAGACGAAGACTTTCTATGTAGTCAAAAGTTAAAACAAGACGATTCTGCAGGCATAGATTCCGAAAAAGTTAAAAACAAGACGAAGACTTTCTATGTAGTCAAAAGTTAAAACAAGACGATTCTGGAGGCATAGTTTCAGAAGCAGTGTGTGACCCACTGTATATTATAATTCATCGAACATTTCGCCTATGGAACTCATAATACCAAAGGAAGAAAAAATTAAATATAGTCAAAAGTTGACGTCCCATAACTGGACCCGACCCGGACCCTTAACTAACCCGGACAAATCTGCTTTGAACTATAAATTCGAAACTCAATTTATATATATACACATATAAACCTAATATATATATATATATTCATCCCAATAACTGCTTGCTATTTAATAACTGAAATTCTTTCTTAATAATAAAATCTGTTCACTTGTTAAATTTTAGTACCTATTTCAGTGCCACCATTTTGCGTAATGCAAAAGTAATGGCTGACTATGACGGTGGCCATGGAGTATATTACAAATGGGAATCATTATTTACCATTAAACACGTGTATTTTTTTAAGTGTATTGAGATTGTTCACTCTTTCCACGCTTTGACGGAGGTGCGCATACTTTCATATGGTCCGTTAGATTTTTGGTTTTATTACACCGACGACATCTTTCTTCGCAATTACACACTTTCCACATTTTGAACAACAAGCAAGACCAAACAACACAGAATTATTCACCGGTTTCTTAATGAGACGAAACAATTTCCAGCATTCACTCTTCACCTTTCTGGTTTTCAACAAGCAGGTATTTGTTGGCCTCGACGCCTTTCTCAACCTCCTTAATATTAAATCTATCCATATTAAGGAGTTAATTTCGACATGACATGTCATGGGAACGCGATGTTAGCACATCAATAGAAAACCTCTGAATGCTCAAGATGTAAAAGATGCGATGTGAAAAGGGTAACTCTTAGTCATACAGTGACTAAGAGTTACTTTTCACACAGAGATATTTTTTTCCCCCACCTTGACTCGACACTGTAAAAGAACGCATAGAAAGTACATTCTATTTACGATATGGTGTCGGTGTATCTGACATAGGTCCATGGTAATCTTTGTTGCTGTAAGGGGGGATTCTCATTTTTTGCGCCAAAATTACCGCTCTTTTTTTTGAGTGTTTATGGGCAAAACTATGCAACCAATTGATTCCAAAGTAGGTACATCTATTTATTATCGTTTCATCTACACTGACGAAAAAAAATCCCAACACCAAGAAGGGGTTGTGTTAGATAAACGACAGTTGGTAGGCGGTGAGAGTACATCTGTAAGATGACGTCTATGCAAATTTCGCGCTCGGCGCATACGTGTGGCGCTAGTAGCGCCCCTCGGAACATGCAAAACAGGTTTGCAGGTTCGTGAGCGTTAGTTATCGTCGAGATTCGACGTAGTGTGTTGATGTTAGTCAAGAATGCCTTTAAGAAGACGAAGAAGCCATTATCAACAGCTCACGGAGTTTGAACGAGGTCGTGCAATAGGGCTACGAGAAGGTAGATTTTCTTTCCGCAATATTGCAGAACGACTTGGCAGGAATGTAGCCACTGTGCATGATTGTTGACAGCGGTGGTCAAGGGAAGGTACTGCCTCAAGAAGACCGGGTTCCGGCCGGCCACGTGGCACTACTGAGAGGGAAGACCGCCGTGTACGGCGTATGGCCGTGGCGCATCGTACCGCGTCTGCGGCAGCAATTCGAGCTGCAGTTGCCACCACAGTGACACAAGGAACTGTTACAAATCGGTTCCTTGAAGGACAGCTCCGAGCCAGACGCCCTGTAGCGTGCTTTCCACTTACTCCAAACCACTGACGTTTGCGACGTCAGTGGTGTCAAGCTAAAACACATTGGAGGACGGAGTGGAGATCTGTTGTGTTTTCTGATGAAAGCCGGTTCTGCCTGGGTGCCAGTGATGGCCGTGTGTTGGTTAGAAGGAGGCCAGGTGAGCGCCTGCAACCAACCTGTCTGCGGCCGAGACACACTGGACCTACACCTGGAGTTATGGTCTGGGGAGCAATTTCCTATGACAGCAGGAGCACTCTCGTGGTTATCCCACGCACCCTGATGGCACAGTTGTACGTCGGTCTGGTGATTCAACCTGTTGTGCTGCCATTCATGAACAGCATTCCAGGGGGTGTTTTCCAACAGGATAACGCTCGCCCGCATACCGCTATTGTAACCCAACATGCTCTACAGAGTGTCGACATGTTGCCGTGGCCTGCTAGATCCCAATCGAGACATCATTGGACGACAACTCCAGCGTCACCCCCAACCAGCATTAACCGTCCCTGTATTGACCGACCAAGTGCAACAGGCATGGAACTCCATCCCACAAACTGACATCCAGCACCTGTACGACACAATGCATGAACGTTTGCGTGCTTGCATTCCACATTCTGGTTACACCGGTTATTAATCTACCAGCATTTCACATTTACAATGGCTCTTCCCGCGCTTACATTAAGCTGTGATCTTGAAACCTCAATCGATTAAATATGTTACCTATACAAATGTATTGCCGGCATTTCATTCCTCTACAACTATTTTTTCGTGGTGTTGGAATTTAGTACCTGTTCCTATCAGTGGTTTATAAAATCTTCACCAAAGCTCTTTCACACCGCTTGAAGGTGACACTGGACATGGCTCAACCGAGAGAACAAGCTGGATTCAGGAGTGGCTACAGCACAATAGATCATATTCACGTACTGAGAGAACTAATTGAAAGAGCGAGGGAATATGAACTTCCATTGTGCATGGCTTTTATCGATTATGAAAAAGCCTTTGATTCGGTGAAACCATCAGCAGTTACAATGGCTCTGAAATCCTGCGGTATTGAAGATGCATACATTAATATTATTAATAACTTCTATGAAAATGCAAGTGCAAAGATTAGGCTGTTTGAGAATACAGCAGACATAAAAATTGGAAAGGGAGTGAGACAAGGTGACACCATATCTCCGAAGCTCTTTAATGCTACATTGAAGGGTGTCTTTCAGTTGCTGAGCTAGGAAAAGAAGGGGATAAAGATTAATGGAGATTATCTAACTCACCTTCGTTTTGCTGATGACGTAGTCATTTTTGCAACTACCCCATCAGAGCTGCAGAGTATGATCCAGGAACTTGCTGACAAGAGTAAAGAAGTGGGATTAAAAATGAACTTTCAGAAGACAAAAGTAATGTTCAATTTTTTTACAAGAAATGAAGATTTATCGATTGATGGAGAAAAGCTGGAGATAACAGACACGTACGTTTATCTTGGACAGTAGATATCAACTGAGGGTCACATTGATGAAGAAATTAATCGGCGTACAAAACTTGCCTGAAGAGCTTTTGGAAGAAACAGCATAATTTTCAAGAGCAAATATGCCATTATGTCTTAAAAGAAAAGTGTTTGATCAATGCATCCTTCCAGTGCTTACGTATGGTGCAGAGACGTGGACCTTAACTAAAAAAGACATACAAAGGCTGCAGACAACTCAAAGCAGCATGGAGAGGTGCATGCTTGGTGTAACCAGGAGAGATAAGAAGAGTAACTCGTGGATCAGAAAAATGACAAGACATCATGATCAGAGTAAAATTCCTGAAATGGCAATGGGCTGGACATACTGCCAGAAGGAACAGACCATCGATGGACAGCCGAAATTTTAGATTGGATTCCAAGGGACAGGAAAAGACCCAGAAGAAGACCACATGGGAGATGGGTGGATGAAATTCGAAAGTATGCGGGAGTGACGTGGAGGAGACTGGCACAAGACAGACCGTTGTGGAGGACACTTGGGGTGACCTTCGTCCAGCAGTGGATTGATAATGGTTGACAATGATGATGATGATGATACAATTTGAATATTTACGTGCCATTCGTCCTGATGAAGCTAGGTCAACACCCAGCGAAACCATAGTCGGCTTGAGAAAATAAACATTTGTGACAACTGCGTTGTATTATCTTAATCTATACCTATCTAAATATCTGCTTCTGCCTCGTAGATGAAAAGCAAAGAGGAAAAATGCGAGTGTGTTCGTCCGCGAACTGTTAGGCCACTTCTAAATAACCTAGAGATATAAAAATTCGCATGCAGGTAGGCCTTAAAGTCCAAAATGCTTTTTAGACCGCTTTTGTTTTTCTTGGTGGTAAATTTAGTGAGTGCTATAAGTTCAAACGACAAAAGTCCGGCTTCCAAAAATTAATAACGACAGTAAAAAAAAACTCGGAAACCTCGGAATGGTGGCGGAGCAAAGTCCTTCAATAAAAATAGAAGGAAATTGAAAAAAAAAGTTGTGCAAAAATCTAACAGGGAGTAACAAAAACAATAAAAAATTCACCAGGAGCGAAACAAAAACTATAAACAAGCCGCCATCTTGGAATCGATACAGCGCAAAAAGTATTGAACAATCGTAAGAACATTTTCATTTCGTCAGATGGCATCACCGGAAAGAGACCGTCGAACACATTTGTTGACAATGATGTACTTGAAGATCGGACTACAGCAAGGAGTATAGAATAAGGGGTGAGAGTATGTGCTCTCACCATTGAAGCCAGCTGAGTTGGGTAGCCGCCATTTTACATTACCCACAATTGCTCATTTTTGCTTTGTAAGTTAAGGAAGATTTCATTTTTTTTATTTCGTGTGAGAAGGGCGTTTGCTTATGACTGATTTACGGAATTGTTCATTTCAAGTTCAACTAACATTAAAAGCTGAAGCGAGATCTATTTGCGGATCAAAAACTTGTAATGGAATAGTTAAACATTTCCAGTACTAATTAGAAATTTGTCCAGTTTTCAATAACTCCTGGTCAAAGATTACATTCCCGAAAACGTTTTATTAAAACTTTGTAAAAAGCATTCGTTTCTCGCGCACAATAAAATCCGTGTTTTTTTTTTAATTTTAAATTCGTAAATTATCGCATTTCTTATTAGTACATAGTTATCTAACAACGCTAACGGATTTTATTGCGCGCTACAAACCTTTCTCAATTTGCATATTCCGTGTAAAATTTGTAAATTATCAAAGTTTAGCACGAACCAAGGAGGTTATATTATTGGAGAAACCGCTGACTCTGCCGCCATAGGTCGCAGCTGATCGTTGGCGTGACGTCACAAGCAGGCAAAAATGAACTAAATTATATCGTTGATGAAACAGTAAGCCTGTGTATCATTGTTAAAGATTATTGAATTACTCATTTTATCTGTTTATACGCTTAGAAACTTTTGTTCCATTGGTTTCCAAGCAGCTTCTCTTCTGCGGCTGCGTCGTGCCTGCTCATTACGTCATTACCACAGACGGTGACTTATGACGTCCAATGCTGAGTGGATAGGAGTGGTGTCTCCAGTAATATAACCTCCTTGGGAGAAACCACTGACTCTGCCGCCATAGGTCACAGCTGATCGTTGGCGTGACGTCACAAGCAGGCCAAAATGAACATAAATTATACCGTTGATAAAAGAGTAAGCTTGCGTATCATTGATAAATATTATTGAATTACTCATTTTATCTGTTTATACGCTTAGGAGCTTTTGTTCCATTGGTTTCCAAGCAGCTTCTCTTCTGCGGCTGCGTCGTGCCTGCTCATGACGTCATTTGCAGCACAGACGGTGACTTATGGCGTCCAATGCTGCGTGGATAGGAGTGGTGTCTCCAGTAATATAACCTCCTTGGGAGAAACCACTGACTCTGCCGCCATAGGTCACAGCTGATCGTTGGCGTGACGTCACAAGCAGGCCAAAATGAACATAAATTATACCGTTGATAAAAGAGTAAGCTTGCGTATCATTGATAAATATTATTGAATTACTCATTTTATCTGTTTATACGCTTAGGAGCTTTTGTTCCATTGGTTTCCAACCAGCTTCTCTTCTGCGGCTGCGTCGTGCCTGCTCATGACGTCATTTGCAGCACAGACGGTGACTTATGGCGTCCAATGCTGCGTGGATAGGAGTGGTGTCTCCAGTAATATAACCTCCTTGGGAGAAACCACTGACTCTGCCGCCATAGGTCACAGCTGATCGTTGGCGTGACGTCACAAGCAGGCCAAAATGAACATAAATTATACCGTTGATAAAAGAGTAAGCTTGCGTATCATTGATAAATATTATTGAATTACTCATTTTATCTGTTTATACGCTTAGGAGCTTTTGTTCCATTGGTTTCCAAGCAGCTTCTCTTCTGCGGCTGCGTCGTGCCTGCTCATGACGTCATTTGCAGCACAGACGGTGACTTATGGCGTCCAATGCTGCGTGGATAGGAGTGGTGTCTCCAGTAATATAACCTCCTTGGGAGAAACCACTGACTCTGCCGCCATAGGTCACAGCTGATCGTTGGCGTGACGTCACAAGCAGGCCAAAATGAACATAAATTATACCGTTGATAAAAGAGTAAGCTTGCGTATCATTGATAAATATTATTGAATTACTCATTTTATCTGTTTATACGCTTAGGAGCTTTTGTTCCATTGGTTTCCAAGCAGCTTCTCTTCTGCGGCTGCGTCGTGCCTACTCATGACGTCATTTGCAGCACAGACGGTGACTTATGGCGTCCAATGCTGCGTGGATAGGAGTGGTGTCTCCAGTAATATAACCTCCTTGGGAGAAACCACTGACTCTGCCGCCATAGGTCACAGCTAATCTGTGGCGTGACGTCACAAGCAGGCAAAAATGAACTAAATTATACCGTTGATGAAACAGTAAGCTTGTGTATCATTGTTAAAGATTATTGATATACTCACTTTATCTGTTTGTTCGCTTAGAAGCTTTTGTTCCATTGGTTTCCAAGCGGCTTCTCTTCTGCGGCTGCGTCGTGTCGGCTCATGACGTCATTTGCAGCACAGACGGTGACTTATGGCGTCCAATGCTGAGTGGATAGGAGTGGTGTCTCCCGTAATATAACCTCCTTGGGAGAAACCACTGACTCTGCCGCCATAGGTCGCAGCTGATCAATGGCGTGACGTCACAGGCAGTGACGTCACGCCATAAAGAAAAGAAAAGGCGTGACGTCACAGGCAGTGACGTCACGCCTCAAAGAAAAGAAAAGAAAACAGTGGTGATGTTACAGACTACATCCATAAATGTACATAATATTTTTTCTTTTCTCAAGAAGGCTTTAAAAGTGTTAGCCTGCCTGTATTGTTAGGTACGTAATTCGATGGGAGTGCAATCAGAAGGGTAACATACGCGTGCGTCAAAGAATTTTTAAGACTGGCGCTAGATTTCAGCCTACGGTGGCGATACCAGTGTAATCGCGAATGCGTTATAAACCGTGACCATCTGCTTGCTTTCTACCAAAAGTACTGCGCAGTTGTTAAAGTAACTCAAACGAAACGGCCGTTCATTAGAGAAGTCAAATTTTTTTCATGTTGAATTATTCAGATGGAACAAAGGGCTGTTATTAAATTTAACGCAAAACTTGGTAAAAGTGCCTCGGAAACGTACCAAATGATGAAACAAGTTTATGGTGAGTTTTGCTTAAGTAGGTCAAATGTTTTCCTGCGGCACAAACGTTTTTTGGACGGAAGAGATACGCTAGAAGATGATAAGCATACCGGAAGACCAAGTACATCTAGGACACCTGAGATTATTTAAAAAGTGCGCAATTTCGTGGCAAACAATCGATGTGCGGCACTAAGAATGATGGAGGAGTTATTAAACATCAACAAAGAAACGATTCGAACCATCCTGCATGAAGATTTGGGCAAAACAAAAGTCTGTGCTAAATTTGTTACACACACGTTAACCAATGAACAAAAATCAAGGAGAAGTGCACATTGCAGAGACATCATTTCAGCCGCTGAAAATGATCCAAACTTCTTAAAATCGATTGTTACAGGTGATGAAACATGGTGTTTTCAATATGATCCTAAAACAAAGCGACAAAGTGCGGAATGGAAGTAAAAAAACTCGCCACAAGCCAAAAAAAAACAAGAAAAGTTCCGTCGAAAATCAAAACAATGCTCATTACATTCTTCGATAGTAAGGGTTATTATCCACAAAGAATTTGTTCCAAGTGGACAAACAATTACTGGTGAGTTTTATTTAAATGTTTTGAGGCGTTTGATGGGCAGAATTCGTTGCATTCGTCCAGAATATCGAGATGGAAACTGTTGGTATTTGTTGCACGATAATGCACCCAGTCACACCTCACTTCTTGTTCGTAGATTTTTGGCGAAAAATTACGTCTGCGCGTTGAATCATCCACCATATTTGCCTGATTTAGCATCCTGCGAATTTTTTTTTTTAATTCCCAAAACTTAAAATAACGTTAAAAGGGTGTTATTTTGATGATATTTCGACCATACAAACAGCTTCGACGCGTGCTTTGGAGGTAATTCCGCAAAATGAACTGGAACAGGCATTCGAATCAATCGCTGTAACAAGTGTATTGAAGCCGGAGGGACTTATTTTGAATAACAAACCAAAACAAATGATAATTTCTTGTTTCTATTTCATTTTACAGAACCAGTCTTAAAAATTATTTGCCACACTGTGTAAGATGGCTGCTGCTCAGAGCGTCGGCTTCAGAGCTTTACGTAGGGCTTGCTTGTTATGCTCCCCCGCCCTCCTCCTTCATTCTATCCTCCTTGGGCTACAGGGTCCGAGCGCTACTCTGGAAACGAGCGTAGCTACCCTAGAGGCGCAGCCCCTAGGGAAAGAAGTAAATAACGAAAGCCAAATGTGCATACATACCTGCAGCTTGTTGTCTATGGTTTTTACGACGATTTCCTCAGGTTGGTATTGGCTGACGTCGAATCTGAGCCTGAGTCTTTTCCCGTCCTCTCCATCTTGGATGAGGGGAGAATTGAGGCCATCGAGCCAGGTTCTGACTTCGGAACGATGCGTGGTTCCTTCGTTGGTGGTGGTGGCCGTGTGTGAAGTGGTCTGTGGGCTGGGCGCTGCTGTTAGGCGGTTGGAGGAGAAGAGAGACTGCTCCCTGTCCATGAGTTGGGAGCGGAACCGGGACATCTCCTCTTCCATGAGTCTCATCTCCTGTTCGAACTTCTCCCGGATGGAGCTGAATTCACGGTCCACGACGCTGAAGTCTGTCCTCAGCAAAGGAAGGCGGCGCTCGAAAGACATCTTGTAATACTTGCAGTGGAAAAAAATCACTGAAATGGAGAATGATAATAACATGAAATCACCAACATCCACAAGCAATCAGATTAAGCTATCCGACAACGCTTGAGAACATTTTTAAACAAGTTACTAAAATCATGCAATGCATTGATTATGATACGCTTTCCAACATACCAGAAATCATTACTCAAGTTAGGAGAATAATGGCTATGGTATAAATCTGGCATCTTAGCCCTGTTCTTTGACCCCCATTTTGATGATATTAAACAGAATTGGTTCAGTATACCTCCGGAACAACATACTAAAGTTTTGGCGCAATAGAAGCATTTTTAGTCAAGTTATGAGGAATAAATCTCGCTCCTGTGCCCTGACCTTCGACCCCATTTCGATTATATTAAGCAGAAATAGTTCAGTATACCTCCGGAACAACATACTAAAGTTTTGTCGCAATAGAAGCATTTTTAGTCAAGTTATGAGGAATAAATCTCGCTCCTGTGCCCTGACCTTTGACCCCATTTCGATTATATTAAGCAGAAATGGTTTAGTATACCTCCGGAACAACATACTAAAGTTTTGTCGCAATAGAAGCATTTTTAGTCAAGTTATGAGGAATAAATCTCGCTCCTGTGCCCTGACCTTCGACCCCATTTCGATTATATTAAGCAGAAATAGTTCAGTATACCTCCGGAACAACATACTAAAGTTTTGTCGCAATAGAAGCATTTTTAGTCAAGTTATGAAAATAATGGCTGTGGAATAAATCTCGCTCCTGTGTCCTGACCTTTGACCCAATTTCGATTATATTAAAAAGAATTGGTTCAGTATACCTCCGGAGCAACATACTAAAGTTTTGTCGCAATAGAAGCATTTTTAGTCAAGTTATGAGGAATAAATCTCGCTCCTGTGCCCTGACCTTTGACCCCATTTCGATTATATTAAGCAGAAAAGGTTTAGTATACCTCCGGAACAACATACTAAAGTTTTGTTGCATAGAAACATTTTTAGTCAGGTTATGAGGATAATGGCTCTGAAATAAATCTTGCTCCTGTGCCCTGACCTTTGACCCCATTTCGATTATATTAAACAGAATTGGTTCAGTATACCTCCGGAACAATATACTAAAGTTTTGTCGCAATAGAAGCATTTTTAGTCAAGTAATGAGGATAATGGCTCTGGAATAAATCTTGCTCCTGTGCCCTGACCTTTGACCCCATTTCGATTATATTAAACAGAATTGGTTCAGTATACCTACGGAACAACATGATAAAGTTTTGTCTCAATTGAAGCATTTTCGCATAAGTTATAACGCATAAGGGCGATGTAATGGATCCCGATCCTATGTCCTGACTTTTGACCCCGTTTCGTCCATTTTCATAGGGTTCGTCCTTAGCTGGCCCCCTATCACATACTAAAATTTCATCCAAATCGAACCATTTTTACGCAAGTTATGACGCATAAAGTCAATGGAGTGGATCCCGCTCCTATGCCGTGACCTTTGACTCCATTTCGTTCATTTTCAATAGGGTTCGTCCTCGGGTAGTGCCCTACCACATACTAAAATTTCATCCAAATCGAACCACTTTTACGCATGTTATGACGCATAAGGACAATGGAGTGGATCCCACTCCTATGTCGTGACCTTTGACCCCATTTCGTTCATTTTCAATAGGGTGCGTCCTCGGTTAGTTCCCTACCACATACTAAAATTTCATTCAAATTGAACCATTTTTACGCAAGTTATGACGCATAAAGGCAATGGAGTGGATCCCGCTCCTATGTCGTGACCTTTGACCCCATTTCGTTCATTTTCAATAGGGTTCATCCTCGGGTAGTGCCCTACCACATACTAAAATTTCATCCAAATCGAACAACTTTTACGCATGTTATGACGCATAAGGACAATGGAGTGGATCCCGCTCCTATGTCGTGACCTTTGACCCCATTTCGTTCATTTTCAATACGGTTCGTCCTCGGGTAGTGCCCTACCACATACTAAAATTTCATCAAAATCGAACCACTTTTACGCATGTTATGACGCATAAGGACAATGGAGTGGATCCCGCTCCTATGTCGTGATCTTTGACCCCAATCCGTTCATTTTCAATAGGGTTCGTCCTCGGGTAGTGCCCTACCACATACTAAAATTTCATCCAAATCGAACCAGTTTTACGCATGTTATGACGCATAAGGATAATGGAGTGGATCCCGCTCCTATGTCGTGACCTTTGACCCCATTTCGTCCATTTTCATTAGGGTGCGTCCTCGGTTAGTTCCCTACCACATATTGCAATTTTATCCGAATCGAACCATTTTTACGCAAGTTATGACGCATAAGGCACTGGAGTGGATCCCGCTCCTATGTCGTGACCTTTCACCTCATTTCGTCCATTTTCAATAAGGTTCGTCCTCAGCTGGTCCCCTCCCATATACTTAAATTTCATCCAAATCGAACCATTTTTACGCAAGTTATGACGCATAAGGACAATGGAGTGGATCCCGCTCCTATGCCGTGACCTTTGACTCCATTTCGTTCATTTTCAATAGGGTTCGTCTTTGGGTAGTGCCCTACCACATACTTAAATTTCATCCAAATCGAACCATTTTTACGCAAGTTATGACGCATAAGGACAATGGAGTGGATCCCGCTCCTATGTCGTGACCTTTGACCCCATTTCGTCCATTTTCAATAGGGTGCGTCCTCGGTTAGTTCCCTAAAACATATTACAATTTTATCCGAATCGAACCATTTTTACGCATGTTATGACGCATAAGGGCACTGGAGTGGATCCCGCTCCTATGTCGTGACCTTTGACCCCATTTCGTCCATTTTCATTAGGGTGCGTCCTCGGTTAGTTCCCTACCACATATTACAATTTTATCCGAATCGAACCATTTTTACGCAAGTTATGACGCATAAGGCACTGGAGTGGATCCCGCTCCTATGTCGTGACCTTTCACCCCATTTCGTCCATTTTCAATAAGGTTCGTCCTCCGCTGGTGCCCTCCCACATACTTAAATTTCATCCAAATCGAACCATTTGTACGCAAGTTATGATGCATAAAGGCAATGAAGTAGATCTCGCTCCTATGTCGTGACATTTGCCCCCATTTCGTCCATTTTCAATAGGGTGCGTCCTCGGTTACTTCCCTACCACGTATTACAATTTTATCCGAATCGAACCATTTTTACGCAAGTTATGACGCATAAAGGCAATGAAGTGGATCTCGCTCCTATGTCGTGACATTTGCCCCCATTTCGTCCATTTTCAATAGGGTGCGTCCTCGGTTAGTTCCCTACCACATACTAAAATTTCATCCAAATCGAACCATTTTTACGCAAGTTATGACGCATAAAGGCAATGAAGTGGATCTCGCTCCTATGTCGTGACATTTGACCCCATTTCGTCTATTTTCAATGGGGTGCGTCCTCGGTTAGTTCCCTACCACATATTACAATTTTATCCGAATCGAACCATTTTTACGCAAGTTATGACGCATAAAGGCAATGGAGTGGATCCCGCTCCTATGTCGTGACCTTTGACCCCATTTCGTCCATTTTCAATATTGTGCGTCCTCGGTTAGTTCCCTACCACATACTAAAATTTCATCCAAATTGAACCATTTTTACGCAAGTTATGACGCATAAAGGCAATGGAGTGGATCTCGCTCCTATGTCGTGACATTTGCCCCCATTTCGTCCATTTTCAATAAGGTTCGTCCTCAGCTGGTCCCCTACCACATACGAAAATTTCATCCAAATCGAACCATTTTTACGCAAGTTATGACGCATAAAGGCAATGGAGTGGATCCCGCTCCTATGTCGTGACATTTGACCCCATTTCGTCTATTTTCAATGGGGTGCGTCCTCGGTTAGTTCCCTACCACATATTACAATTTTATCCGAATCGAACCATTTTTACGCAAGTTATGACGCATAAAGGCAATGGAGTGGATCCCGCTCCTATGTCGTGACCTTTCACCCCATTTCGTCCATTTTCAATAAGGTTCGTCCTCAGCTGGTCCCCTACCACATACGAAAAGTTTATCCAAATCGAAATATTTTTACGCAAGTTATGACGCATAAAGGCAATGGAGTGGATCCCGCTCCTATGTCGTGACATTTGACCCCATTTCGTCTATTTTCAATAGGGTTCGTCCTCGGTTAGTTCCCTACCACATATTACAATTTTATCCGAATCGAACCATTTTTACGCAAGTTATGACGCATAAAGGCAATGTAGTGGATCCCGCTCCTATGTCGTGACCTTTGACCCCATTTCGTCCATTTTCAATAGGGTGCGTCCTCGGTTAGTTCCCTACCACATACTAAAATTCCATCCAAATTGAACCATTTTTACGCAAGTTATGACGCATAAAGGCAATGGAGTGGATCTCGCTCCTATGTCGTGACATTTGACCCCATTCGTCCATTTTCAATAGGGTTCGTCCTCGGTTAGTCCCCTACCACATATTACAATTTTATCCGAATCGAACTACTTTTACGCATGTTATGACGCATGAGGACAATGGAGTGGATCTCGCTCCTATGTCGTGACCTTTGACCCCATTTCGTCCATTTTCAATAGGGTGCGTCCTCGGTTAGTCCCCTACCACATATTACAATTTTATCCGAATCGAACCATTTTTACGCAAGTTATGACGCTTAAGGGCACTGGAGTGGATCCCGCTCCTATGTCGTGACCTTTCGCCCCATTTCGTCCATTTTCAATAAGGTTCGTCCTCAGCTGGTCCCCTACAACATACTAAAATTTCATCCAAATCGAACCATTTTTACGCAAGTTATGACGCATAAAGGCAATGAAGTGGATCTCGCTCCTATGTCGTGACCTTTCACCCCATTTCGTCCATTTTCAATAAGGTTCGTCCTCAGCTGGTCCCCTACCACATACTAAAATTTCATCCAAATCGAACCATTTTTACGCAAGTTATGACGCATAAAGGCAATGAAGTGGATCTCGCTCCTATGTCGTGACATTTGCCCCCATTTCGTCCGTTTTCAATAGGGTTCATCCCCAGTGGTCCCTTACCACATATTAAAATTTCATCCTCACGAACTGGCGCTAGCTGAAGCAAACCGCCGAGAGGAAGTGTGCACGAAACTCCTAGAGAACCAGCGCGATGCACGTTTCATGAATAGGATTGTTATGTGCGGGGAAGAGCGGGTCCATTTTCGTAATCCTAGGACACAACGACAGTGGTTGAGCCCAGGCTAGCTTCCTGAAGATGTTGCCACACGTGGGCGCTTCCAACACAAGGCGATGCTCTGCTTCTGGTGGAATTTCCAGAGAATAATCCATTACGAATTTGCTCTATCCGATTGCACCGTCGACGCCAACCTCTACTCTGAACAGCTGGAGCGGTTTTATGCTGTTTTGGAGGAATAGTACGGGGCGCTGCTGGTGAACAGAAAGCGCGCTCTCCTACAGCAGGAAAACGCTTGGCATCTTACAGCGCGAAAGACCCGGGTCATAACTCCAGGAACCTGAGGGCAAACGAACTGATGCAACACCTAGCATATAGTCCGGATCTTACCCGTCGGATTATTACTTCTTCCGGTCCATGGCCCACTTCCTGGAGGTGGCAGCTGGGGTGAAGGAGGTCTTCGCCTCGAAGGACAAGAACTGGTACCGCCGCGGAATCGAAGAGCTGGTAGACAGATGGCTGACGACGGTGAAACACGATTGCCACCCAAGTCCCCAGATCCAGAAAAACTTGTACAGACGAGCTTATGCAAAATACATAGCAACGTCACATATGCGCGTACTCGGTTGCATCCGCCAGTGCGTATATATAGCGATAGACATCCTTGCCAGCTGACAGAGCTGTTTTCGGCATGAGAATGACAAGTAATAACGATTTAAGCGATTTTTAACGCGGTGTCATAGTTGGCGCTCGTGAGATGGGCCATAGTATTTCGGAGGTGCAAAATACATAGCAACGTCACCTATGCGTGTACTCGGTTGCGTCCGCCAGTGCGTATATAAAGCGATAGACATCCTTGCCAGCTGTCAGAGCTGTTTTCGGCATGAGAATGACAAGTAATAACGATTTAAGCGATTTTCAACGCGGTGTCATAGTTGGCGCTCGTGAGATGGGCCATAGTATTTCGGAGGTGCAAAATACATAGCAACGTCACCTATGCGTGTACTCGGTTGCGTCCGCCAGTGCGTATATAAAGCGATAGACATCCTTGCCAGCTGTCAGAGCTGTTTTCGGCATGAGAATGACAAGTAATAACGATTTAAGCGATTTTTAACGCGGTGTCATAGTTGGCGCTCGTGAGATGGGCCATAGTATTTCGGAGGTGCAAAATACATAGCAACGTCACCTATGCGTGTACTCGGTTGCGTCCGCCAGTGCGTATATAAAGCGATAGACATCCTTGCCAGCTGTCAGAGCTGTTTTCGGCATGAGAATGACAAGTAATAACGATTTAAGCGATTTTCAACGCGGTGTCATAGTTGGCGCTCGTGAGATGGGCCATAGTATTTCGGAGGTGCAAAATACATAGCAACGTCACCTATGCGTGTACTCGGTTGCGTCCGCCAGTGCGTATATAAAGCGATAGACATCCTTGCCAGCTGTCAGAGCTGTTTTCGGCATGAGAATGACAAGTAATAACGATTTAAGCGATTTTCAACGCGGTGTCATAGTTGGCGCTCGTGAGATGGGCCATAGTATTTCGGAGGTGCAAAATACATAGCAACGTCACCTATGCGTGTACTCGGTTGCGTCCGCCAGTGCGTATATAAAGCGATAGACATCCTTGCCAGCTGTCAGAGCTGTTTTCGGCATGAGAATGACAAGTAATAACGATTTAAGCGATTTTCAACGCGGTGTCATAGTTGGCGCTCGTGAGATGGGCCATAGTATTTCGGAGGTGCAAAATACATAGCAACGTCACCTATGCGTGTACTCGGTTGCGTCCGCCAGTGCGTATATAAAGCGATAGACATCCTTGCCAGCTGTCAGAGCTGTTTTCGGCATGAGAATGACAAGTAATAACGATTTAAGCGATTTTCAACGCGGTGTCATAGTTGGCGCTCGTGAGATGGGCCATAGTATTTCGGAGGTGCAAAATACATAGCAACGTCACCTATGCGTGTACTCGGTTGCGTCCGCCAGTGCGTATATAAAGCGATAGACATCCTTGCCAGCTGTCAGAGCTGTTTTCGGCATGAGAATGACAAGTAATAACGATTTAAGCGATTTTTAACGCGGTGTCATAGTTGGCGCTCGTGAGATGGGCCATAGTATTTCGGAGGTGCAAAATACATAGCAACGTCACCTATGCGTGTACTCGGTTGCGTCCGCCAGTGCGTATATAAAGCGATAGACATCCTTGCCAGCTGTCAGAGCTGTTTTCGGCATGAGAATGACAAGTAATAACGATTTAAGCGATTTTTAACGCGGTGTCATAGTTGGCGCTCGTGAGATGGGCCATAGTATTTCGGAGGTGCAAAATACATAGCAACGTCACCTATGCGTGTACTCGGTTGCGTCCGCCAGTGCGTATATAAAGCGATAGACATCCTTGCCAGCTGTCAGAGCTGTTTTCGGCATGAGAATGACAAGTAATAACGATTTAAGCGATTTTCAACGCGGTGTCATAGTTGGCGCTCGTGAGATGGGCCATAGTATTTCGGAGGTGCAAAATACATAGCAACGTCACCTATGCGCGTACTCGGTTGCGTCCGCCAGTGCGTATATAAAGCGATAGACATCCTTGCCAGCTGTCAGAGCTGTTTTCGGCATGAGAATGACAAGCAATAACGATTTAAGCTATTTTTAACGCGGTGCCATAGTTGGCGCTCGTGAGATGGGCCATAGTATTTCGGAGGTGCAAAATACATAGCAACGTCACCTATGCGCGTACTCGGTTGCGTCCGCCAGTGCGTATATAAAGCGATAGACATCCTTGCCAGCTGTCAGAGCTCTTTTCGGCATGAGAATGACAAGTAATAACGATTTAGGCGATTTTCAACGCGGTGTCATAGTTGGCGCTCGTGAGATGGGCCATAGTATTTCGGAGGTGCAAAATACATAGCAACGTCACCTATGCGCGTACTCGGTTGCGTCCGCCAGTGCGTATATAAAGCGATAGACATCCTTGCCAGCTGTCAGAGCTGTTTTCGGCATGAGAATGACAAGCAATAACGATTTAAGCGATTTTTAACGCGGTGCCATAGTTGGCGCTCGTGAGATGGGCCATAGTATTTCGGAGGTGCAAAATACATAGCAACGTCACCTATGCGCATACTCGGTTGCGTCCGCCAGTGCGTATATAAATCGATAGACATCCTTGCCAGCTGTCAGAGCTGTTTTCGGCATGAGAATGACAAGTAATAACGATTTAGGCGATTTTCAACGCGGTGTCATAGTTGGCGCTCGTGAGATGGGCCATAGTATTTCGGAGGTGCAAAATACATAGCAACGTCACCTATGCGCGTACTCGGTTGCGTCCGCCAGTGCGTATATAAAGCGATAGACATCCTTGCCAGCTGTCAGAGCTCTTTTCGGCATGAGAATGACAAGTAATAACGATTTAGGCGATTTTCAACGCGGTGTCATAGTTGGCGCTCGTGAGATGGGCCATAGTATTTCGGAGGTGCAAAATACATAGCAACGTCACCTATGCGCGTACTCGGTTGCGTCCGCCAGTGCGTATATAAAGCGATAGACATCCTTGCCAGCTGTCAGAGCTCTTTTCGGCATGAGAATGACAAGTAATAACGATTTAGGCGATTTTCAACGCGGTGTCATAGTTGGCGCTCGTGAGATGGGCCATAGTATTTCGGAGGTGCAAAATACATAGCAACGTCACCTATGCGCGTACTCGGTTGCGTCCGCCAGTGCGTATATAAAGCGATAGACATCCTTGCCAGCTGTCAGAGCTGTTTTCGGCATGAGAATGACAAGCAATAACGATTTAAGCTATTTTTAACGCGGTGCCATAGTTGGCGCTCGTGAGATGGGCCATAGTATTTCGGAGGTGCAAAATACATAGCAACGTCACCTATGCGCATACTCGGTTGCGTCCGCCAGTGCGTATATAAATCGATAGACATCCTTGCCAGCTGTCAGAGCTCTTTTCGGCATGAGAATGACAAGTAATAACGATTTAGGCGATTTTCAACGCGGTGTCATAGTTGGCGCTCGTGAGATGGGCCATAGTATTTCGGAGGTGCAAAATACATAGCAACGTCACCTATGCGCGTACTCGGTTGCGTCCGCCAGTGCGTATATAAATCGATAGACATCCTTGCCAGCTGTCAGAGCTGTTTTCGGCATGAGAATGACAAGTAATAACGATTTAAGCGATTTTCAACGCGGTGTCATAGTTGGCGCTCGTGAGATGGGCCATAGTATTTCGGAGGTGCAAAATACATAGCAACGTCACCTATGCGCGTACTCGGTTGCGTCCGCCAGTGCGTATATAAAGCGATAGACATCCTTGCCAGCTGTCAGAGCTCTTTTCGGCATGAGAATGACAAGTAATAACGATTTAGGCGATTTTCAACGCGGTGTCATAGTTGGCGCTCGTGAGATGGGCCATAGTATTTCGGAGGTGCAAAATACATAGCAACGTCACCTATGCGCGTACTCGGTTGCGTCCGCCAGTGCGTATATAAAGCGATAGACATCCTTGCCAGCTGTCAGAGCTGTTTTCGGCATGAGAATGACAAGCAATAACGATTTAAGCTATTTTTAACGCGGTGCCATAGTTGGCGCTCGTGAGATGGGCCATAGTATTTCGGAGGTGCAAAATACATAGCAACGTCACCTATGCGCATACTCGGTTGCGTCCGCCAGTGCGTATATAAATCGATAGACATCCTTGCCAGCTGTCAGAGCTGTTTTCGGCATGAGAATGACAAGTAATAACGATTTAGGCGATTTTCAACGCGGTGTCATAGTTGGCGCTCGTGAGATGGGCCATAGTATTTCGGAGGTGCAAAATACATAGCAACGTCACCTATGCGCGTACTCGGTTGCGTCCGCCAGTGCGTATATAAAGCGATAGACATCCTTGCCAGCTGTCAGAGCTCTTTTCGGCATGAGAATGACAAGTAATAACGATTTAGGCGATTTTCAACGCGGTGTCATAGTTGGCGCTCGTGAGATGGGCCATAGTATTTCGGAGGTGCAAAATACATAGCAACGTCACCTATGCGCGTACTCGGTTGCGTCCGCCAGTGCGTATATAAAGCGATAGACATCCTTGCCAGCTGTCAGAGCTGTTTTCGGCATGAGAATGACAAGCAATAACGATTTAAGCTATTTTTAACGCGGTGCCATAGTTGGCGCTCGTGAGATGGGCCATAGTATTTCGGAGGTGCAAAATACATAGCAACGTCACCTATGCGCATACTCGGTTGCGTCCGCCAGTGCGTATATAAATCGATAGACATCCTTGCCAGCTGTCAGAGCTCTTTTCGGCATGAGAATGACAAGTAATAACGATTTAGGCGATTTTCAACGCGGTGTCATAGTTGGCGCTCGTGAGATGGGCCATAGTATTTCGGAGGTGCAAAATACATAGCAACGTCACCTATGCGCGTACTCGGTTGCGTCCGCCAGTGCGTATATAAAGCGATAGACATCCTTGCCAGCTGTCAGAGCTCTTTTCGGCATGAGAATGACAAGTAATAACGATTTAGGCGATTTTCAACGCGGTGTCATAGTTGGCGCTCGTGAGATGGGCCATAGTATTTCGGAGGTGCAAAATACATAGCAACGTCACCTATGCGCGTACTCGGTTGCGTCCGCCAGTGCGTATATAAAGCGATAGACATCCTTGCCAGCTGTCAGAGCTGTTTTCGGCATGAGAATGACAAGCAATAACGATTTAAGCTATTTTTAACGCGGTGCCATAGTTGGCGCTCGTGAGATGGGCCATAGTATTTCGGAGGTGCAAAATACATAGCAACGTCACCTATGCGCATACTCGGTTGCGTCCGCCAGTGCGTATATAAATCGATAGACATCCTTGCCAGCTGTCAGAGCTCTTTTCGGCATGAGAATGACAAGTAATAACGATTTAGGCGATTTTCAACGCGGTGTCATAGTTGGCGCTCGTGAGATGGGCCATAGTATTTCGGAGGTGCAAAATACATAGCAACGTCACCTATGCGCGTACTCGGTTGCGTCCGCCAGTGCGTATATAAATCGATAGACATCCTTGCCAGCTGTCAGAGCTGTTTTCGGCATGAGAATGACAAGTAATAACGATTTAAGCGATTTTCAACGCGGTGTCATAGTTGGCGCTCGTGAGATGGGCCATAGTATTTCGGAGGTAGAAACGAAGTTCGGATTCTCACGGACGACCATTGCAAGGGTGTACCGTGACTACAAGAATTCCGGCAAAACCTCCAACCTACGATACCAGTGTGGCCTTAAAAAGACATTGGGTAAACGTGACCATCGTCGGCTGTCAAGAATCGTTTCACGTGACACTCTCGCAGGTAGCATCGGAATTCAATGCTGGAGCTTCAACAAGCATCAGCGTCCGGACTGTGAAACGTACCCTGCAAGATATGGGCTTTGGGAGCCGACGCCCAACTCGAGTCCCCTTGATGGGGACACAACATAGAGCAATGCGCCTCGCTTGGGCACGGCAACACCGCCACTGGACACTTGATGACTGGAAACAAGTAGCCTGCACTGTAAAAAAAAAAATTGTAGGTTTTACGGTTTTAAACCGTTTTCCAAGGTGCCAACACAAAACCGTATAATCTACAGTAATTGTTTTACAGTGTGGTCTGACGAGTCGCGTTTCCAACTGTACCAGGCAGATGGAAGGATTCGTGTGTGGCGCAAACCCCATGAAGCCATGAATCCCGCCTGTCAACAGGGAACTGTACCGGGTGGTGGGGTTTCTGTAATGGTATGGGGTGTATTTAGCTGGACTTAACTGGTACCCCTTGTACGTGTACAGACGTCTGTGACCGGCCAACACTATGTGCGCATCCTTTCTCACGAGGTACACCCGTTCATGTCCTGCATTCATGCTGACGGGTTGGGCCTGATCTAACAGAACAATACACCTCCACACAAGTGTCGGGACGCCACATTATGGTTAGAGGAGCATTCATCTGAGTTTGGGGTGTTGCCAATTCCCACCCAAGTCCCCAGATCTGAACGTGATAGAGCGCATTTGGGATGCCATGCAACGCGCTATCGAACACAGGAATCAGAGACCTCGGAATACACCCGATTTGTGGAACGTTCTGCAGGAAGTAGGGTGTGCATCGCATACAGCATATTTCCAGAAGCTAGTGGAGTCCATGCCCCGTCGTATTTCTGCAGTCCTGCGCTCCCGTGAGGTACCTACCAAGTATATTAGACTGGTGTACCAGTTTTTCTCACACTTCAGTGTATAAAATTGAGTTTCGAATTTTTAGTTCAAAGCAGATTTGTCCGGGTCAGTTACGGGTCCGGGTCGGGCCTTCGACCATATATACTGAAAAACTGCTCATGGCATCAAAATATCTGGCTCCATCATCAAAAGCCACGAAATCACGTGACATGTGTCAAAAAGATGGGTCACACACCGTGACACATGCTGTGGTGCTTATTGTTGCTCTGAGCGATTTAGTAAAGGAAGTTCTGTAACTTTTTATGGGTAAGAAACGAATTAAATACCTAAATAGATTATTTGGATGCTTTATAATAATTTCACTATAGCACTTCGGTGACGTCATTTCAAAATTTAAAGAAAAACTCATTTTCTTTAAGGTGACCAACAGGTGTGAGACTCCGGATAGTTTTAGTTTTTGATGTATTTATACCATGAATTATATTTTTTACTTTATGATTTCTGATTTAACAGTTTTCCGAAAGACAAAGCACGAAGAAAATTGTGGAAATTTTAAATTTCACATAAGGGCGATGTAATGGATTTTTTTTTCTTTTTGATTGGAATTTTGACGACCACCATAAGCAACTCAGCAGTCGTCTGTCCCTAATTTAGGGACACTGGTTACAGGAAAGGGTGACAGCCAGCGCTGTAAGACAAACACAATATTTATGACTCACTGGATTCGAACCCTGACCCATCTCGGACAAATACTGACCAAATACTAAACATAATTGGTTCAGAATACCTCGGTACAACATGATAAAGTTTTGTCGCAATACGAACATTTTTAGGCAAGTTATGAGGATAATGGCTGTGGAATAAATCTGGTGCATGAGCCCTGACCTTTGACCCCATTTCGATTATATTAAACAGAATTGTTTCAGTATACCTCCGGAACAACATACTAAAGTTCTGTCGCAATAGAAGCATTTTTAGTCAAGTTATGAGGATAATGTCTGTGGAATAAATCTGGTGCATGAGCCCTGACCTTTGACCCCATTTCGATTATATTAAACAGAATTGTTTCAGTATACCTCCGGAACAACATACTAAAGTTCTGTCGCAATAGAAGCATTTTTAGTCAAGTTATGAGGATAATGTCTGTGGAATAAATCTGGTGCATGAGCCCTGACCTTTGACCCCATTTCGATTATATTAAACAGAATTGTTTCAGTATACCTCCGGAACAACATACTAAAGTTCTGTCGCAATAGAAGCATTTTTAGTCAAGTTATGAGGATAATGTCTGTGGAATAAATCTGGTGCATGAGCCCTGACCTTTGACCCCATTTCGATTATATTAAACAGAATTGTTTCAGTATACCTCCGGAACAACATACTAAAGTTCTGTCGCAATAGAAGCATTTTTAGTCAAGTTATGAAAATAATGGCTGTGGAATAAATCTGGTGCATGAGCCCTGACCTTTGACCCCATTTCGATTATGTTAAACAGAATTGTTTCAGTATACCTCCGGAACAACATACTAAAGTTCTGTCGCAATAGAAGCATTTTTAGTCAAGTTATGAGGATAATGGCTGTGGAATAAATCTGGTGCATTAGCCCTGATCTTTGACCCCATTTCGATTATGTTAAACAGAATTGTTTCAGTATACCTCCGGAACAACATAACTAAAGTTTTGTCACAATACAAACATTTAAGGCAAGTTATGTGCTTAATGGCTGTGGAATTAATCTGGAGCATGAGCCCTGACCTTTGACCCCATTTCGACTATATTAAACAGAATTGGTTCTGAATTCCTCGTAACAACATGCTAAAGTTTTGTCGCAATAGAAATATTTTTAGTCAGGTTATGAGCATAATGGCTGTGGAATAAATCTGGCACCTGTGCCCTGACCTCTGACCTCATTTCGATTATATTAAACAGAATTGGTTCAGTATACCTCGGGAACAACACGATAAAGTTTTGTCTCAATTGAAGCATTTTCACATAAGTTATAACGCATAAGGGCGATGTAATGGATCCCGATCCTATGTCCTGACTTTTGACCCCGTTTCGTCCATTTTCAATAGGGTTTGTCCTCAAGTGGTCCCCTACCACATACTAAAGTTTCATCCAAATCGAACCAATTTTACGCATGTTATGACGCATAAGGGCAATGGAGTGGATCCCGCTCCTATGTCCTGACCTTTGACCTCATTTCGTCCATTTTCAATAGGGTTCTTCCACGAGTGGTCCCCTACCACATACTAAAATTTCATCCAAATCGAACCAATTTTACGCATGTTATGACGCATAAGGGCAATGGAGTGGATCCCGCTCCTATGTCCTGACCTTTGACCTCATTTCGTCCATTTTCAATAGGGTTCTTCCACGGGTGGTCCCCTACCACATACTAAAATTTCATCCAAATCGAACCAATTTTACGCATGTTATGACGCATAAGGGCAATGGAGTGGATCCCGCTACTATGTCCTGACCTTTGACCTCATTTTGTCCATTTTCAATAGGGTTCTTCCACGTGTAGTCCCCTACCACATACTAAAATTTCATCCAAATCGAACCAATTTTACGCATGTTATGACGCATAAGGGCAATGGAGTGGATCCCGCTCCTATGTCCTGACCTTTGACCCCATTTCGTCCATTTTCAATAGGGTTCTTCCACGGGTGGTCCCCTACCACATACTAAAATTTCATCCAAATCGAACCAATTTTACGCATGTTATGACGCATAAGGGCAATGGAGTAGATCCCGCTCCTATGTCCTGACCATTGACCTCATTTCGTCCGTTTTCAATAGGGTTCGTCCTCAGGTGGTCCCCTACCACATACTAAAATTTCATCCAAATCGAACCAATTTTACGCATGTTATGACGCATAAGGTCAATGGAGTGGATCCCGCTCCTATGTCCTGACCTTTGACCCCATTTCGTCCATTTTCAATAGGGTTCGTCCTCAGGTGGTCCCCTACCACATACTAAAATTTCATCCAAATCGAACCAATTTTACGCATGTTATGACGCATAAGGTCAATGGAGTGGATCCCGCTCCTATGTCCTGACCTTTGACCTCATTTCGTCCATTTTCAATAGGGTTCTTCCACGGGTGGTCCCCTACCACATACTAAAATTTCATCCAAATCGAACCAATTTTACGCATGTTATGACGCATAAGGGCAATGGAGTGGATCCCGCTCCTATGTCCGGACCTTTGACCCCATTTCGTACATTTTCAATAGGGTTCGTCCTCAGGTGGTCCCCTACCACATACTAAAATTTCATCCAAATCGAACCAATTTTACGCATGTTATGACGCATAAGGGCAATGGAGTGGATCCCGCTCCTATGTCCTGACCTTTGACCCCATTTCGTACATTTTCAATAGGGTTCGTCCTCAGGTGGTCCCCTACCACATACTAAAATTTCATCCAAATCGAACCAATTTTACGCATGTTATGACGCATAAGGGCAATGGAGTGGATCCCGCTCCTATGTCCTGACCTTTGATCCCATTTCGTTCATTTTCAATAGGGTTCGTCCTCAGGTGGTCCCCTACCACATACTAAAATTTCATCCAAATCGAACCAATTTTACGCATGTTATGACGCATAAAGGCAATGGACCACTATAAGCAACTCAGCAGTCATCTGTCCCTAATTTAGGGCCACTGGTTATACGAAAGGGTGACAGCCAGCGCTGAAAGACAAACACAATATTCATGCCTCACTGGATTAGAACCCCGACCCATCTTGGACAATTACTAAATATTCAGACAGGAAGCTTGTCCATAAAAACATGATAGTACTTATGACATGACATGCTAGTTCAAGCTCTTGTAGCCTCGCGGAACTTTACTTTTCTACTAGGCATCATGTGCATTTGATTCCGAAATATGAAAATTATGGAATGGTATTTACTTAACAAGTATAGTACACTGCCGGACAATTGCTAAGGACGGATGACAATAGCAACGATAGCAACCATAAAATGGAAGGCAGGAAAATGTGGAAATTAGCATAAGTGCGGGATACAGTAAGACGTGTTGTGCGTATGCAAATTTTGGATTGCCGAACTTGTTCGTGACGTCATAGCGCTGATAAGAGATATAAAGGATTTGACGCGTATTGACCGTTGTTGTTCAAACGCAAAGTTGAAAGGGAAAGAATCAATTGACGAACTTGCAATTTTCAGTATGTCTTCCCGACATCACCTAGATGATTTTACGCGTGGCCGTATTATTGGCAAGATTGAAGAAGGGCGAAAAATAACAGATGTTGCCAGGGAGTTCGACGTCAGCCACAGTGTTGTTTCAAGGCTTTGGAAATCATTTCAAACAAATGGAGAGTGTAGCAAACGTCACGGGGGAGGTCGTGTTCGCAGTACGACACCTGCAGAAGATCGGTACATAGTGCTATCAACAAAAAGACACCGGCGCAGCACAGCTAGTGAGGTAGCAAATCAGTTTATGGCTGCTACTGGCAAGCGGATCTCCCGAAAAACTGTCGCCAGGCGTTTGCATTAAGGAGGACTATACGCCCGCCGTCCTGTTGTGTGCATCCCATCGTCCAGACGTCACCGTACCGCCCGTTTGCAATGGTGCCATCAACATCGCAATTGGACTGATAACGACTGGTCTGCTGTCCTCTTCTCAGATGAGAGTAGATACAGTCTATCGTCTGATTGTCGAAGACAACTGATCTGGCGTGTTAGTGGTACTGCATATTGTCCAGCAAACATACAGGAAAGGGACCGATATCCGACATGTAGTGTCATGGTATGGGCTGGCATCATGATCAATGGCCGTACGTCCCTCTATGTGCTTCCAACTGGGACTATGACTGGCCAACGATACATAAATGATGTTCTGCTACCTCATGTTCGCATGTTCCGTGGTGCTGTCGGTGATAGATTCATTTTCATGGACGACAACGCAACATGTCATCGAACAGTCGCTGTCCAGGAGTGTCTTGAGAGCGAGGATATTCAACGCCTCGTATGGCCAGCACGTTCTCCAGACCTGAATCCCATTGAAAATTTGTGGGATGCTTTGGGGAGGAGTCTTGCTGGTCGCCAATGCCCTCCAATAAACAAGGACACCCTCATCCGCGCACTGACAGAGGAATGGGATAAATTACCCCAACAGCTGCTTGATAATGTTGTGCAAAGCATGACACGACGTGTGGAATCTTGCATCGCCCTCCATGGTGGCCATATCCCGTATTGACATCTTACGCCGGAACGCCTGCGGACGGTAATTGCATTTTTTTCACGTTTACGTATTCTGCACAAAATGGCCTGTTTGTCCCTTGAACACGTTCCAAAGCCTTCTGGATTTCAGAGCACAATAAATTGTCTTTCTTGTAATGTCCTGGCATTCTGACATTATTTTATTTCATTTGGCATCCAACCACACTTACTTTTTTATGCGCTATATAGCCGTTGATGATCCGTCCTTAGCAATTGTCCAGCAGTGTATTTGGCACAACACTATAGAAAACGTGTCAGCTTGGTATACAGCGATCCAAAGTTTGGATTAGAGCAAGCCATTCCACTTTTTGCGCCTGTTTTTTATATTTTCAATAATTATTACGGTGAGGCAGAAATAGTCAATAAGGTTCAATTACTTAACCAGAAAACTTGGGCTTATTGACATAAAAATATAGTAATTTAAGGCTCTACGACACCCGCCATCTTACACAGTGTGGCAAAGAATTTTTAAGACTGGTTCTGTAAAATGAAATAGAAACAAGAAATTATAATTGGTTTTGGTTTGTCATTCAAAATAAGTCCCTCCGGCTTCAATACACTTGTTACAGCGATTTAATAATGATTCGAATGCCTGTTCCAGTTCACTTTGCGGAATTGCCTCCAAAGCACGCGTCGAAGCTGTTTCTATGGTCGAAATATCATCAAAATAACACCCTTTTAACGTCATTATAAGTTTTGGGAATAAAGAAAAGTCGCAGGGTACTAAATCAGGCGAATACGGTGGATGATTCAACAGACAGACGTTATTTTTCGCCAAAAATCTACGGACAACAAATGAGGTGTGAATGGGTGCATTATCGTGCAACAAACACCAACTGTTTTCATCCCGATATTCTGGAAGAATGCGACGAATTCTGCCCATCAAACGCCTCAAAACATTTAAATAAAACTCACCAGTAATTGTTTGTCCACTTAAAACAAATTCTTTGTGGATAATACCCTTACTATCGAAGAATGTAATGAGCATTGTTTTGATTTTCGATGGAACTTTTCTTGTTTTTTTGGCTTGTGGCGAGCTTTTTGACTTCCATTCCGCACTTTGTCGCTTTGTTTTAGGATCATTTTGAAAACACCATGTTTCATCACCTGTAACAATCGATTTTAAGAAGTTTGGATCATTTTCAGCGGCTGAAATGATGTCTCTGCAATGTGCACTTCTCCTTGATTTTTGTTCATTGGTTAACGTGTGTGGAACAAATTTAGCACAGACTTTTGTTTTGCCCAAATCTTCATGCAGGATGGTTCGAATCGTTTCTTTGTTGATGTTTAAAGACTCTTCCATCATTCTTAGTGACGCACATCGATTGTTTGCCACGAAATCACGCACTTTTTCAATAATCTTAGGTGTCGTAGATGAACTTGGTCTTCCGGTATGCTTATCATCTTCTAGCGTCCAAAAAACGTTTGTGCCACAGGAAAACATTTGATCTACTTAAACAAAACTCACCGTAAACTTGTTTCATCATTTGGTACGTTTCCGAGGCACTTTTACCAAGTTTTGCGTTAAATTTAATAACAGCCCTTTGTTCCATCTTAATAATTCAACATGAAAAAAATTTGACTTCTCTAATGAAAAAAATTTGACTTCTCTAATGAAAAAAATTTGACTTCACATGAAAAAAATTTGACTTCTCCCCCGTTATTCCAAAGGCAAATTGGATGCGAAAATGTCATTTGCCGAAAATACACTGACGGAAAGAAAAATCCCAAGACCACGAAAAAATAGTTGTAAAGGAATGAAATGGCGGCAATACATTTGTATAGGTAACATATTTAATCGATTAAGGTTTCAAGATCACGGCTTATTGTAAGCGCGAGAAGAGCCATTTTGAATGTGAAATGCTGGTACATTAATAACCGGTGTAACCGCCAGAATGTTGAATGCAAGCACGCAAACGTTCATGCATTGTGTCGTACAGGTACTGGATGTCAGTTTGTGGGATGGAGTTCCATGCCTGTTGCACTTGGTCGGTCAATACAGGGACGGTTAATGCTGGTTGGTGGTGACGCTGGAGTTGTCGTCCAATGATGTCCCATACGTGCTCGATTGGTGAAAGATCTGGTGATCTAGCAGGCCACGGCAACATGTCGACACTCTGTAGAGCATGTTGGGTTACAACAGCGGTATGCGGGCAAGCGTTATCCTGTTGGAAAACACCCCCTGGAATGCTGTTCATGAATGGCAGCACAACAGGTTGAATCACCAGACCGACGTACAACTGTGCCATCAGGGTGCGTGGGATAACCACGAGAGTGCTCCTGCTGTCATAGGAAATTGCTCCCGAGACCATAACTCCAGGTGTAGGTCCAGTGTGTCTCGGCCGCAGACAGGTTGGTTGCAGGCGCTCACCTGGCCTCCTTCTAACCAACACACGGCCATCACTGGCACCCAGGCAGAACCGGCTTTCATTAGAAAACACAACAGATCTCCACTCCGTCCTCCAATGAGCTCTAGCTTGGCACTACTGACGTCGCAAACGGCAGTGGTTTGGAGTAAGTGGAATGCAAGCTACAGGGCGTCTGGCTCGGAGCTGTCCTTCAAGTAACCGATTTGTAACAGTTCGTTGTGTCACTGTGGTGGCAACTGCAGCTCGAATTGCTGCAGCAGACGCGGTACGATGCGCCACGGCCATACGCCGTACACGGCGGTCTTCCCTTTCAGTAGTGCTACGTGGCCGGCCGGAACCCGGTCTTCTTGAGCCAGTACCTTCCCTTGACCACCGCTGCCAACAATCATGCACAGTGGCTACATTCCTGCCAAGTCGTTCTGCAATATTGCGGAAAGAAAATCCACCTTCTCGTAGCCCTATTACACGACCTCGTTCAAACTCCGTGAGCTGTTGATAATGTCTTCTTCGTCTTCTTAAAGGCATTCTTGACTAACATCAACACACTACGTCGAATCTCAACGATAACTAACGCTCACGAACGTTACAGCGCGTATTTACAGCAAACCTGCTTTGCATGTTCCGAGGGGCGCTACTAGCGCCACACGCATGCGCCGAGCGCGAAATTTGCATAGACGTCATCTTACAGATGTACTCTCACCGCTTACCAACTGTCGTTTATCTAACACAACCCCTTCTTGGTGTTGGGATTTATTTTTTTCCGTCAGTGTATATGATATTCACAAGCAACAAGTGAAATATTTTTTTTAAAATCAGTATCCGGTGTAAGATTAAAGATACGCAACAACTGATTCAGAAGATAAGTATATTTTGAATATTTTTGCTGTTCCGTCAGCTGAAACAAATATTGAATGCTGTAAAGCTGAAACCCCTTTGAATGCAATAAGGGACGATTTAAGCAACGGGCCTAGAGAGCCAGATTTAGGGGGGGGCGCCAAACTGGAAGAGTTTTTATGAATATCTTAGCATCACCAGAGTTGGAAACGGGTCAAAAAATTTCGGACCCGGACCCGGATGTCCCATAACTGGGCCCGACCGTATACTGTACTAGTGGACTGCGGACTGCATCAGAACCGCCGTGGTCCCACATGAAAGGGCATTAGATCACGTGACATGAGTCAGAAATGACAAGCAATCTCGGAAATGGGATGTTAGCTGCACGAAAGGCACCAGTTAATTTCGAAAGTTTCATTAAGCGATGCTATTCTTGTGCAGTTCTTTTCTCAATTAATTCATCAACACATTTCTGCATTATCTTCGTTTACTGTTCGGACACATTTTTTTTTTTTTTATATATGTGGCTTGCTTGCTAAATACTTTTCACAACTGTCCCTTCTCGAAAAATCTACCGGTATGTTTTTTTTTTTTTTTGATTGGAGGTTTAACGACCACCGTGAGCAACTCAATGGGCTATAAGCAGTCGCCCGTCCCTAATTTAGGGTCACTGGTTCCAGGGAAGGGAGAGAGCCAGTGCCGTAAGACAAACACAACATCCATGCCTCACGGGATTCGAACCCGGACCCCTTCGGACGAATGATCAGAGGCCAACGCCTTAGACCACTGCGCCACCGGGGCGGCACCGCTATGTTACAACACGAACAGAACAACAGATTTTTGTTCACATGAAACGTTCCCTTGCTCTCTTTCAGATAAACCAATTTTACTCACATGACTCATTCGCAAAATTAACAAATATCTAGTAGACTTATAAAATAAATATTCACACAAAGTACAAAATTTACTAAGATAAGCGTCTGCGAAACTAAGACACTCTTTTCCGTGAGCTGTTTTTCCCAGGTAAAACAAATTTTCTAAGCTAAGCATCTGCGAAACTGAGACACTCTTTTCTGTGAGCTGCTTTTCCCAGCCAAAACTAATTCTCTAAGCTAAACGTCTGCGAAACTCAGACACTCTTTCCCGTGAGCTGCTTTTCTCAGCTGGAAATTTTCAAAGCTAAGCGTCTGCGCTTTACTGTGAGCTGCTTTTTCCAGCTAAAAGTATTAATACAATTAACAGCATCCGGTTTACTTGTGCGGGAAGTCGCCAAGGTCATCCAACAGTAGCAGGGTATGGAAATCACGAAAGACCACACGTGCATTCTTCTTTTTTTTGTTTCTTCCTTTTCTTTTTTTTTTTTTTATTGAAGGTTTAACGACCACCGTGAGCAACTCAATGGGCTATAAGCAGTCGCCCGTCCCTAATTTAGAGTCACTGGTTCCAGGGAAGGGAGAGAGCCAGTGCCGTAAGGCAAACACAACATCCATGCCTGACCGGGATTCGAACCCGGACCCCTTCGGACGAATGATCAGAGGCCAACGCCTTAGACCACTGCGCCACCGGGGCGGCACCGCTATGTTACAACACGAACAGAACAACAGATTTTTGTTCACATGAAACGTTCCCTTGCTCTCTTTCAGATAAACCAATTTTACTCACATGACTCATTCGCAAAATTAACAAATATCTAGTAGACTTATAAAATAAATACTCACACAAAGTACAAAATTTACTAAGATAAGCGTCTGCGAAACTAAGACACTCTTTTCCGTGAGCTGTTTTTCCCAGGTAAAACAAATTTTCTAAGCTAAGCATCTGCGAAACTGAGACACTCTTTTCTGTGAGCTGCTTTTCCCAGCCAAAACTAATTCTCTAAGCTAAACGTCTGCGAAACTCAGACACTCTTTCCCGTGAGCTGCTTTTCTCAGCTGGAAATTTTCAAAGCTAAGCGTCTGCGCTTTACTGTGAGCTGCTTTTTCCAGCTAAAAGTATTAATACAATTAACAGCATCCGGTTTACTTGTGCGGGAAGTCGCCAAGGTCATCCAACAGTAGCAGGGTATGGAAATCACGAAAGACCACACGTGCATTCTTCTTTTTTTGTTTCTTCCTTTTCTTTTTTTTTTTTTTTTGTTGAAGGTTTAACGACCACCGTGAGCAACTCAATGGGCTATAAGCAGTAGCCCGTCCCTAATTTAGAGTCACTGGTTCCAGGGAAGGGAGAGAGCCAGTGCCGTAAGACAAACACAACATCCATGCCTCACCGGGATTCGAACCCGGACCCCTTCGGACGAATGATCAGAGGCCAACGCCTTAGACCACTGCGCCACCGGGGCGGCACCGCTATGTTACAACACGAACAGAACAACAGATTTTTGTTCACATGAAACGTTCCCTTGCTCTCTTTCAGATAAACCAATTTTACTCACATGACTCATTCGCAAAATTAACAAATATCTAGTAGACTTATAAAATAAATACTCACACAAAGTACAAAATTTACTAAGATAAGCGTCTGCGAAACTAAGACACTCTTTTCCGTGAGCTGTTTTTCCCAGGTAAAACAAATTTTCTAAGCTAAGCATCTGCGAAACTGAGACACTCTTTTCTGTGAGCTGCTTTTCCCAGCCAAAACTAATTCTCTAAGCTAAACGTCTGCGAAACTCAGACACTCTTTCCCGTGAGCTGCTTTTCTCAGCTGGAAATTTTCAAAGCTAAGCGTCTGCGCTTTACTGTGAGCTGCTTTTTCCAGCTAAAAGTATTAATACAATTAACAGCATCCGGTTTACTTGTGCGGGAAGTCGCCAAGGTCATCCAACAGTAGCAGGGTATGGAAATCACGAAAGACCACACGTGCATTCTTCTTTTTTTGTTTCTTCCTTTTCTTTTTTTTTTTTTATTGAAGATTTAACGACCACCGTGAGCAACTCAATGGGCTATAAGCAGTAGCCCGTCCCTAATTTAGAGTCACTGGTTCCAGGGAAGGGAGAGAACCAGTGCCGTAAGACAAACACAGCATCCATGCCTCACCGGGATTTGAACCCGGACGCCTTTGGACGAATGATCATAGGTCATCGCTTAGTCCACTGCGATACCTGGGCGGCGGAGGTTTAACGACCACCGTGAGCAACTCAATGGGCTATAAGCAGTCGCCCGTCCCTAATTTAGGGTCACTGGCTCCAGGGAAGGGAGAGAGCCAGCAACGTAGGACAAACACAACATCCATGCCTCACCGGGATTTGAACCCGGACACCTTTGGACGAATGATCATAGGTCATCGCTTAGTCCACTGCGATACCTGGGCGGCGGAGGTTTAACGACCACCGTGAGCAACTCAATGGGCTATAAGCAGTCGCCCGTCCCTAATTTAGGGTCACTGGTTCCAGGGAAGGGAGAGAGCCAGTGCCGTAAGACAAACACAGCATCCATGCCTCACCGGGATTTGAACCCGGACCCCTTTGGACGAATGATCATAGGTCATCGCTTAGTCCACTGCGATACCTGGGCGGCGGAGGTTTAACGACCACCGTGAGCAACTCAATGGGCTATAAGCAGTCGCCCGTCCCTAATTTAGGGTCACTGGCTCCAGGGAAGGAGAGAGAGCCAGTGCCGTAAGACAAACACAACATCCATGCCTGACCGGGATTCGAACCCGGACCCCTTACGGACGAATGATCATAGGTCATCGCTTAGTCGACTGCGATACCTGGGCGGCGGAGGTTTAACGACCACCGTGAGCAACTCAATGGGCTATAAGCAGTCGCCCGTCCCTAATTTAGGGTCACTGGCTCCAGGGAAGGGAGAGAGCCAGTGCCGTAAGACAAACACAACATCCATGCCTGACCGGGATTCGAACCCGGACCCCTTACGGACGAATGATCATAGGTCATCGCTTAGTCCACTGCGATACCTGGGCGGCGGAGGTTTAACGACCACCGTGAGCAACTCAATGGGCTATAAGCAGTCGCCCGTCCCTAATTTAGGGTCACTGGCTCCAGGGAAGGGAGAGAGCCAGTGCCGTAAGACAAACACAACATCCATGCCTGACCGGGATTCGAACCCGGACCCCTTACGGACGAATGATCATAGGTCATCGCTTAGTCCACTGCGATACCTGGGCGGCGGAGGTTTAACGACCACCGTGAGCAACTCAATGGGCTATAAGCAGTCGCCCGTCCCTAATTTAGGGTCACTGGCTCCAGGGAAGGGAGAGAGCCAGTGCCGTAAGACAAACACAACATCCATGCCTCACCGGGATTCGAACCCGGACCCCTTACGGACGAATGATCATAGGTCATCGCTTAGTCGACTGCGATACCTGGGCGGCGGAGGTTTAACGACCACCGTGAGCAACTCAATGGGCTATAAGCAGTCGCCCGTCCCTAATTTAGGGTCACTGGTTCCAGTGAAGGGAGAGAGCCAGCACCGTAAGACAAACACAACATCCATGCCTGAACGGGATTCGAACCCGGACCCCTTCGGACGAATGATCAGAGGCCAGCGCCTTAGACCACTGCGCCACCGGGGCGGCCTTTCTTAAATCAGCTGAGTTTGGTAATTAATGCGTCGTTCGTGAACAACGCATATTAATTTTGTTTGCCATATAGATTTATCGATCTACTTCGGCGAACATTTTTACCGTCATTTAGCAATTACAAATAAAAGCTGCACATTCCAAAGCGAAACACTTGACGTAATTATACAAAAATAAATAAACAAATAAAATGAAAGCATGTAAAGTGTTTGCCAACGAAACAAGAATGCAAGAAGGAACCGTCCTTGCTGCCAGCTTTGGCAGAAAGCGTGTTACCTTCGCAATTTCTAAAGCGTAGGAGCCAAGATGTGATTGGACGAGTGAATCATCCAGTGATAAGCTGAAGTTATTCTGTGTTTTTAGCGACGTGACATTGGAGCAGCGCCATCATGCAAGGCAGGGCCAAGTTCCCATCCAGATGAGGTTGCCTCCCCCTCCCCGCACAATTCCAGCTAAGAATTGCCATATTAAACAGCTGACATTTCATTACCTTCAATAAACACGCAGATCTGAATTTTGCGCCTTAAGTACACTGTCCTACCATTACAGCGTGTACAAAGTGCGTCAAAGAATTTTTAAGACTGGGTCTGTAAAATGAAATAGAAACAAGAAATTATAATTTGTTTTGTTTTGTTATTCAAAATAAGCTCCTCTGGCTTCAATACACTTGTTACAGCGATTTAATAATGATTCGAATGCCTGTTCCAGTTCACTTTGCGGGAATTGCCTCCAAAGCACGCGTCGGAGCTGTTTGTATGGTCGAAATATCATCGGAATAACACCCTTCTAACGTCATTTTAAGTTTTGGGAATTAAAAAAATTCGCAGGGTGCTAAATCAGGCGAATACGGTGGATGATTCAACACACATTACTTTTTGCCAAAAATCTACGAACAAGAAGTGAGGTGTGACTGGGTGCATTATCGTGCAACAAACACCAACTGTTTTCATCCCGATATTCTGGACGAATGCGACGAATTCTGCCCATCAAACGCCTCAAAATAACATTTAAATAAAACTCATCAGTAATTGTTTGTCCACTTGGAATAAATTCTTTGTGGATAATACCCTTACTATCGAAGAATGTAATGAGCATTGTTTTGTTTTTCGATGGAACTTTTCTTGTTTTTTTGGCTTGTGGTGATTTTTTTGACTTCCATTCCGCACTTTGTCGCTTTGTTTCAGGATCATATTGAAAACACCATGTTTCATCACCTGTAACAATCGATTTTAAGAAGTTAGGATCATTTTCAGCGGCTGAAATGATGTCTCTGCAATGTGCACTTCTCCTTGATTTTTGTTCATTGGTTAACGTGTGTGGAACAAATTTAGCACAGACTTTTGTTTTGCCCAAATCTTCATGCAGGATGGTTCGAATCGTTTCTTTGTTGATGTTTAAAGACTCTTCCATCATTCTTAGTGACGCACTTCGATTGTTTGCCACGAAATCGCGCACTTTTTCAATAATCTCAGGTGTCCTAGATGAACTTGGTCTTCCGGTATGCTTATCATCTTCTAGCGTCCAAAAAACGTTTGTGCCTCAGGAAAACATTTGATCTACTTAAACAAAACTCACCGTCAACTTGTTTCATCATTTGGTACGTTTCCGAGGCACTTTTACCAAGTTTTGCGTTAAATTTAATAACAGCCCTTTGTTCCATCTTAATAATTGAACATGAAAAAAATTTGACTTCTCTAATGAACGGCCGTTTCGTTTGAGTTACTTTAACAACTGCGCAGTACTTTTGGCAGAAAGCAAGCAGACGGTTTATAACGCATTCGCGATTACACTGGTGGCGCCACCGTAGGCTGAAATCTAGCGCCAGTCTTAAAAATTCTTTGACGCACTGTGTAGATATCCCTGTTCACCTTTGTTACGTCTTTTCGACGTCGAATTTTAAACCTATTAAGTCGATATCAAGTCAACAGTAGATGAAGATTCGACCTTTCGAGAGAAACATATACGTCGTTGCTACGTAATGTAGACGTCGATTCTACGTTGATATTACGCAGTTTAGTCATCGATTCTAGTACTGTTGTAATGTCCAATCTACGTTTACTCTACAATTTAGATGTTGAAACATGAAATTCTAGACTTTTAATTGTGACATAAAACGTAGAATGTATTCGTAGTACGATTCTACGACGCTGTCTACGATTAAAAGTTCATATAATTTTTTGTTTATTGTTTCAACATCTAAGTCTTTTCGGACGCATTCGAAAAGACACACAATTTTCAAAAATTTCACAGAATTTTTGGTGATCTTTCAGCATCGCGCTAGACCTATCCCTAATTGGGATATGCGTACATACAAATTATACATCCTAAATAAAATTCTACTTAAAGGAACGAGACTTAACTTCTTATAAACACACTTTAGCAAAAAAAAAAAAAAAAAAAAAACTTTTAACTTTCCGGAGAAAAAGGAGACTGGTAAATAAGAATCTCGTCTTACAAGAGAAATGATACAACCGATCAACACCCCATTATCTCAAAAGTTTGTTTCGCGTAATGGTTGCAAAGGCGCATGCGCGATGCTAACAGATCGCATAAAAACATCGATTATTCGACCTAATGGAACTAGAGGGATAAACTGCGTAAAACCATCTACATGTAAACTGAAATTCAATGTAATGATTTTTCTTGACGTTCCGCCTCACCGATTTTTCGTCAAAAACCATGCCTCGACGTAATATCAACCTGGTAACCAAAAATCGACGTCAAATCAACACTACTCTGCTACCGGGGATTGTCGTGCTGGAAAATCCCATCCGCCCCAGGGAAGACAATCAGCGAGGTCTGCAAGGATGGATTCACAACGATTTCCGTCCATAGTGCCTTCCACAGGTATGAGTGGAACCACGAAAACATTCCCCAGACCATAACGCTGCCCCCACCAGCTAGTGTTCTGTCAACAATGGTTGAAGAGTGTTTGTTCTCCTACGTTTCTCGCCTTATACGCCAACGTCCATCCGTTCGATGAAGCAGAAAACGGGACTCATCGGAGAAGGCAATCCTTTGCCAATCAGCGGAGGTCCAATTCCAATGATCATCATCATCATAATTGTCAACCATTATCAATTCACTGCTGGACGAAGGTCTCCCCAAGTTTCCTCCACAACGGTCTGCCTTGTGCCAGGCTCTTCCATGTCACTCCCGCATACTTTCGAATTTCATCCACCCATCTCCCATGTGGTCTTCTTCTGGGTCTTTTCCTGTCCCTTGGAATCCAATCTAAAATTTCGGCCGTGTCTGTCCTTCTGGCAGTATGTCCAGCCCATTGCCATTTCAGGGATTTAACTCTGATCATGATGTCTTCCACTCTCGTCATTTTTCGGATCCACGAGTTCCTCGTCTTATCTCTTACACCAAGCATGCACCTCTCCATGCTGCTTTGAGTTGTCTGCAGCCTTTGTATGTCTCTTTTAGTTAAGGTCCACGTCTCTGCACCATACGTAAGCACTGGAAGGATGCATTGATCAAACACTTTTCTTTTAAGACATAATGGCATATTGCTCTTGAAAATTATGCTGTTTCTTCCAAAAGCTCTCCAGGCAAGTTTTGTACGCCGATTAATTTCTTCACCAATGTGACCCTCACTTGATATCTGCTGTCCAACATAAACGTACGTGTCTGTTATCTCCAGCTTTTCTCCATCAATCGATAAATCTTCATTTCTTGTAAAAGCATTGAACATCACTTTTGTCTTCTGAAAGTTCATTTTTAATCCCACTTCTTTACTCTTGTCAGCAAGTTCCTGGATCATACTCTGCAGCTCTGATGGGGTAGTTGCAAAAATGACTATGTCATCAGCAAAACGAAGGTGGGTTAGATAATCTCCATTAATCTTTATTCCTTTGTTTTCCCAGTTCAGTGATTGAAAGACAGTCTCCAATGTGGCATTAAAGAGTTTCGGAGATATGGTGTCGCTTTGTCTCACTCCCTTTCCAATTTTTATGTGTGTTGTATTTTCAAACAGCCTAATCTTTGCACTTGCATTTTCATAGATGTTATTAATAATATTAATGTATGCATCTTCAATACCGCAGGTTTTCAGAGCCATTGCAACTGCTGATGGTTTCACCGAATCAAAGGCTTTTTCATTATCGATAAAAGCCATGCACAATGGAAGTTCATATTCGCTCGCTCTTTCAATTAGTTCTCTCACCTTGTAAATACATCGTTTTAAACTCTCAGAGATATTGTACCGTATTGCAAGAGACGAGTTGTCTTATTATTCCTACTTTATGTTCCTAATTAAATGTGTATTAGCACGGTTTTGCATTTTTGCGTAACAGGTTGTTCAAATTTTTCAAACATGTTCTTTTGAGTATGTAGAAACCCAGACATGCTTGTCTGTATTCATTGTTCATGAGCAGTGTGCATTGCTTCCTATTCTCCATTTTTCAATTTGTGCACTATGCTGTATATTTTGTATATAGATTTTAGCGTTTGACGATCATACACAGTGCGTCAAAGAATTTTTAAGACTGGCGCTAGATTTCAGCCTACGGTGGCGCCACCAGTGTAATCGCGAATGCGTTATAAACCGTGACCATCTGCTTGCTTTCTGTCAGAACTACTGCGCAGTTGTTAAAGTAACTCAAACGAAACGGCCGTTCATTAGAGAAGTCAAATTTTTTCATGTTCAATTATTAAGATGGAACAAAGGGCTGTTATTAAATTTAACGCAAAACTTGGTAAAAGTGCCTCGGAAACGTACCAAATGATGAAACAAGTTTACGGTGAGTTTTGTTTAAGTAGATCAAATGTTTTCCTGTGGCACAAACGTTTTTTTGGAAGCTAGAAGGTGATAAGCATACCGGAAGACCAAGTTCATCTAGGACACCTGAGGTTATTGAAAAAGTGCGTGATTTCGTGGCAAACAATCGATGTGCGTCACTAAGAATGATGGAAGAATCTTTAAACATCAACAAAGAAACGATTCGAACCATCCTGCATGAAGATTTGGGCAAAACAAAAGTCTGTGCTAAATTTGTTCCACACACGTTAACCAATGAACAAAAATCAAGGAGAAGTGCACATTGCAGAGACATCATTTCAGCCGCTGAAAATGATCCATACTTCTTAAAATCGATTGTTACAGGTGATGAAACATGGTGCTTTCAATATGATCCTAAAACAAAGCGACAAAGTGCGGAATGGAAGTCAAAAAACTCACCACAAGCCAAAAAAACAAGAAAAGTTCCATCGAAAATCAAAACAATGCTCATTAAGTTCTTCGATAGTAAGGGTATTATCCACAAAGAATTTGTTCCAAGTGGACAAACAATTACTGGTGAGTTTTATTTAAATGTTTTGAGGCGTTTGATGGGCAGAATTCGTCGCAAACGGTTGGTGTTTGTTGCACGATAATGCACCCAGTCGCACTTCACTTCTTGTTCGTAGATTTTTGGTGAAAAATAACGTCTGTGTGTTGAATCATCCATCGTATTCGTCTGATTTAGCACCCTGCGAATTTTTCCCCCAAAACTTAAAATGACGTTAAAAGGGTGTTATTTTGATGATATTTCGACCATACAAAGAGCTTCGACGCGTGCTTTGGAGGCAATTCCGCAAAGTGAACTGGAACAGGCATTCGAATCATTATTAAATCGCTGTAACAAGTGTATTGAAGCCGGAGGGACTTATTTTGAATAACAAACCAAAACAAATTAAAATTTCTTGTTTCTATTTCATTTTACAGACCCAGTCTTAAAACTTCTTTGCCACACTGTGTACATTAGTACGGTGTAGGTCCACCTTTGGCCTTAATGCATGCACTAACCCTTCCAGACATGCTTTCGACAAGGTTTTGGAACACAGCGATAGGTATGCGCTTCCATTCAGTACATAATGCTGCAGCTAACTGTTGCTTAGCAGTAGGCCTCGGTTCCAAACTTCTTACGCGGCGCTCTAATTCATCCCATAGGTGCTCTATGGGGTTAAGATCAGGGCTCTGTTCTGCCCAGCACACACACGACACGGAATTTTCGTCAAACCATGCTGTAACAGTTCTTGCTTTATGGCTTGGTGCATTATGCTGCTGGTAGCAACAAGGCCCGGTTCCATAGTATTTCCATAGAGCTGGTAGGGCATAATTGTCTAGAATATCGAGGTAGACATGCTGGTTAACAAGGTTGTCCACGATTACCGTTCCGAGTGGAGATGAAAGGCTTATGAGCAGCCGCACGACCACGGTAACCCATGGAATGTTCTCTGCGAATGGTACGTGTACATACAGAGGTTCCAGCATTTTTACTCACCTGTACCCTGAGGTCTTGTGCAGCACTCCCTCGATTAGCTGTGACGATTCTCCTGAGGCTTCGACGTCCTCTATCACTGATTTTCTTTGGTCTGCTGGTACGTTTTGCTGCTTGATGTGTCTTCCACTTATTCAGTACATCCGAAACAGTTAACTTGGGTATTTTTAGATGCCTCTCGGTTTCTCTTATGGACAACCCACTAATATAACACCCAACAATCTTTCCTTTCTCAAAGTCAGTTCTCTCCCGCCGCGACAATTTCACTCAACCTCACAGTGCGATATGATCCCACTCAGCTCCAGGCTTGTTTTTAGACCGTTTGCAGCTGTACCGCGCAACTTAACAACGCAGCGGATCCGTTCATTTGCTTTTGAAGGGGTGTCCGGTGACTTTTGTCAATATAGTATATATTAACTAGCCCATAGCCTGTCTTAGGGCGGTTGTTTTTATGTTTTAAATAAATATTAGTATATAGAGAGTGGGATGTAAGGTCAGGTGATGCGTAACATCACAGCCTCTCCTTGACAAATGTCAACCCCGCCTTCTCGTGGTGCATCCTGTTCCCACTAAAGGGGCTCTGACGACCGCCCATAGCGGTATAACTATACCATCGGGATCAGAGGAAATGCTGTCCCACACTCACCAACCCGCTTGGCCAGCGTGGCGAGTTATGGCCAAACCCCTCCAAAATGATTCCACAACCTAAATCTTGGCCCTCAGTCTCCGGCAGCTGGAATGTACCTGGCCAAGGCAGCGGCCAGTGCGACATGAAGGCAGAGGGTGCTAAGAATCCCCGGAGGACCGGACTAGGCTGCCATCTGATGCTGACCTTGGCTACTTACAATGGACGCTCCCTATCTTCTGATTCAAGGCTTCTTGAATTGGAAGAGGAACTACAAAGGATCAAGTGGGACATCGTGGGGCTAAGTGAGGTAAGGAGAAAAAGGAGAAGATCTCATCGAACTGAAAAGTGGACATCTCTTCTATTATCGTGGGACAGATACTGGCAGAACTGGTGGTGTTGGATTTATAACAAACAAGAAACTGAAGGATAAAGTTGTAGAAGTTGAAAGTTCCTCTGACAGAGCTGCACGACTCGTTATCCAACTCTCGAGAAGATACCAGGCTCAGATTATTCAAACTTATGCACCCACCACAAGTCATCCTGAAGAAGAAATTGAAGAATTTTATGAGGAAATTTGTCATCTAAATAATAAAGGTAAGCAGCACTTGAAAATAATTATGGGAGATTTCAATGCAAAAATAGGGCAACGGCAACAGAATGAAACTTCAGTAGGTAAATTCGGTCACAGCAACAGAAACCAGCGTGGAAATACTCTCGTTGAGTTTGCAGAGGCAGAAGGGTTTTTCATCTTGAACTCCTTTTTCAAGAAAAAGCCACACAGGAAATGGACATGGAGACATCCAAATGGGACGACAAGTGAAATTGATTTTATTATGTGTAACAAAAAATTCGTCATCGAAGACTGCAGTGTGCTAAACAAGTTCAACACAGGTAGTGACCTGTATTGGTGAGATGTAAGATGCACCTCAACACTGAACTCGAACGTGGCAAGCTCATAAGACAAACAAAATCTATTGACATAACCAACCTTAAAAAACACCATAATACCTTCAAGTTGGAACTGAAGAACAGGTTCTCTGCTTTAGAAGGCCTAACATCGGAAGAAGTGGACATCTCTGAAGTTAACAGAAAAGTAACCAAAGCTCTTATGGAAACAGCAACAAAATTAGCTGGGTCTAAGAACAAGTTGCATGTAAATAAATTATCAGGAAAAACGAAAATGTTAATGCAAAAAAGAAGAGAGATGAGGACAACTAAAGAAGATGTGACTTCCAAAGTGGAATATATAGAGCTATGCAAGACAGTAAGAAAAAGTATCACTGAAGACGTAAGAAAATTCAACTGTGAACTAGTGAGGAAAGCAATTGAAAACAACCAAAGCCTAAAGATAGCAAAGGGACATCTCAGTAAGGGAAGAAAACAGATTATGGCACTGAGAAAAGAAGATGGTTCTGTAACAAGAAATAGAGGCGAAATTTTGACAAGAGTGAAAGATTTCTACTCCAAATTATATGAAAGGGATGATACATGCACTCCAGACATCATGAAAGATACCAGTACCAGAGTTCCTCCAGTCCTTCCAGCAGAAGTTGCACATGCAATCAAGAACATGAAGCGGGGAAAAGCTCCAGGAGAAGATGGAATTACTGCAGACATCATACAAGAAGCAAGTGGAGAAATCGAAACAGTACTCGCCCAAATTTTCACTCGATGCCTTAATGAAGGAAAGATTCCGGAGCATTGGAACACCGCTACAATGATCCTGCTACATAAGAAAGGTGACATTGAGGATCTCGGAAACTACAGACCTATCAGCCTCCTATCAGTAGTTTATAAAATCTTCACTAAAGTTCTTTCACACCGCTTGAAGGTAACACTGGACATGGCTCAACCGAGAGAACAAGCTGGATTCAGGAGTGGCTACAGCACAATAGATCATATCCACGTACTGAGAGAACTAATTGAAAGAGCGAGGGAATATGAACTTCCATTGTGCATGGCTTTTATCGATTATGAAAAAGCCTTTGATTCGCTGAAACCATCAGCAGTTACAATGGCTCTGAAAACCTGCGGTATTGAAGATGCATACATTAATATTATTAATAACATCTATGAAAATGCAAGTGCAAAGATTAGGCTGTTTGAAAATACAACACACGTAAAAATTGGAAAGGGAGTGAGACAAGGTGACACCATATCTCCGAAGCTCTTTAATGCCACATTGGAGGGTGTTTTTCAGTCGCTGAGCTGGGAAAACAAAGGGATAAAGATTAATGGAGATTATCTAACCCACCTTCGATTTGCTGATGACGTAGTCATTTTTGCAACTACCCCATCAGAGCTGCAGAGTATGATCCAGGAACTTGCTGACAAGAGTAAAGAAGTGGGATTAAAAATGAACTTTCAGAAGACAAAAGTGATGTTCAATGCTTTTACAAGAAATGAAGATTTATTGATTGATGGAGAAAAGCTGGAGATAACAGACACGTACGTTTATCTTGGACAGCAGATATCAAGTGAGGGTCACATTGATGAAGAAATTAATCGGCGTACAAAACTTGCCTGGAGAGCTTTTGGAAGAAACAGCATAATTTTCAAGAGCAATATGCCATTATGTCTTAAAAGAAAAGTGTTTGATCAATGCATCCTTCCAGTGCTTACGTATGATGCAGAGACGTGGACCTTAACTAAAAGAGACATACAAAGGCTGCAGACAACTCAAAACAGCATGGAGAGGTGCATGCTTGGTGTAACCAGGAGAGATAAGAAGAGGAACTCGTGGATCCGAAAAATGACGAGAGTGGAAGACATCATGATCCGAGTTAAATCCCTGAAATGGCAATGGGCTGGACATACTGCCAGAAGGACAGATCATCGATGGACAGCCGAAATTTTAGATTGGATTCCAAGGGACAGGAAAAGACCCAGAAGAAGACCACATGGGAGATGGGTGGATGAAATTCGAAAGTATGCAGGGGTGACATGGAGGAGACTGGCACAAGACAGACCGTTGTGGAGGAAACTTGGGGAGACCTTCGTCCAGCAGTGGATTGATAATGGTTGACAATGATGATGATGATGATATAGAGAGTAACATCTATGAAGCCGCCCCGGTGGCTCAGTGGTCTAAGCGATGGCCTCTGATCATTCGTTCGAAAGGGGTCCGGGTTCGAATCCCGGTGAGGCATGGATGCTGTGTTTGTCTTACGGCACTGGCTCTCTCCCTTCCCTGGAACCAGTGACCCTAAATTAGGGACGGGCGACTGCTTATAGCCCATTGAGTTGCTCACGGTGGTCGTTAAACCTCCAATCAATCAATGGATGTTGTGTTTGTCTTACGGCACTGGCTCTCTCCCTTCCCTGGAACCAGTGACCCTAAATTAGGGACGGGCGACTGCTTATAGCCCATTGAGTTGCTCACGGTGGTCGTTAAACCTCCAATCAATCAATGGATGTTGTGTTTGTCTTACGGCACTGGCTCTCTCCCTTCCCTGGAACCAGTGACCCTAAATTAGGGACGGGCGACTGCTTATAGCCCATTGAGTTGCTCACGGTGGTCGTTAAACCTTCAATAAAAAAAAAAAACGTCTATGAAAATGCAAGTGCAAAGATTCGACTGTTTGAGAATACAACACACATAAAAGTTGGAAAGGGAGTGAGACAAGGTGACACCATATCTCCGAAGCTCTTTGATACTACATTGGAGGGTGTCATTCAGTTGCTGAGCTGGGAAAACAAGGGGATAAAGATTAATGGAGATTATCTAACTCACCTTCGTTTTGCTGATGACGTAGTCATTTTTGCAACTACCCCATCACAGCTGCAGAGTATGATCCAAGAACTTGTTGACAAGAGTAAAGAAGTGGGATTAAAAATGAACTTTCAGAAGACAAAAGTGATGTACAATGCTTTTTCAAGAAATGAAGATTTATCGATTGATGGAGAAAAGCTGGAGATAACAGACACGTACGTTTATCTTGGACATCAAGTGAGGGTCACATTGATGAAGAAATTAATCGGCGTACAAAACTTGCCTGGAGAGCTTTTGGAAGAAACAGCATAATTTTCAAGAGCAATATGCCATTATGTCTTAAAAGAAAAGTGTTTGATCAATGCATCCTTCCAGTGCTTACGTATGGTGCAGAGACGTGGACCTTAACTAAAAGAGACATACAAAGGCTGCAGACAACTCAAAGCAGCATGGAGAGGTGCATGCTTGGTGTACCCAGGAGAGATAAGAAGAGGAACTCGTGGATCAGAAAAATGACAAGACATCATGATCAGAGTTAAATCCCTGAAATGGCAATGGGCTGGACATACTGCCAGAAGGACAGATCATCGATGGACAGCCGAAATTTTAGATTGGATTCCAAGGGACAGGAAAAGACCCAGAAGAAGACCACATGGGAGATGGGTGGATGAAATTCGAAAGTATACAGGAGTGACATGGAGGAGACTGGCACAAGACAGACCGTTGTGGAGGAAACTTGGGGAGACCTTCGTCCAGCAGTGGATTGATAATGGTTGACAATGATGATGATGATGATATAGAGAGTGTTTCCCGTCCTAATTCGGAGTAAAAATTTTAATTGAAGCAGATTGAAAACAAATAAAATAGACGCCTGCTTTTTGTAAGGAAATATAGTAAAAACGTAAATGTCTTTTTCTCCGGCAAACTTGTTATTTCCCTTCACGGCTTGTTTTAGACTGTCCTATTCAACGGTTAGTTTCAAACTTCATACAGAACCTTTCTCTACAAAATAATGCGACATCTGGCATTAGAAATATGAACTATTTAAATTATCGAGTATGTGCGGTTGGGGCGACATCTGGTTTTGAAGATGGAATTTTTTCTCACTTTGACATCTTAATATTTCAGTTTTTATTGTAGCTTAGAGCGTTTAGCTAGATCGGTATTTTGCAAAATGTATAATATAATCAGCACTAAACTTGGAAAGTCAGTTAAATTAAAAAAGTAAAAAAGTAATTAAAGCGTACAAATTTATCTTCAAATTGTGCTAAATGAAATTAATCTACAAACGAAACTTGCCGTGATATTAAGATTTTAACTCGAATTTTGTATATCGGATAAACAGAACTCGAGTCATTGATAATCCAATGTTTTTAAATTAGCACGCCATCACCTTAACATCTAAAAGTGATCGCGTGCTATTATATGTTAGGCAATCATTTTTGACATCGCGAGAGCGCACACGAATTGTTCGATAATTGACGTCAAGCGTTTTAGAGAGACAGATAGATCTGGGTGTTTATTAAAGTAAATCATATGTAGAGGATTTTAGGAAGGGAGTGTCTGACCCATGGTCTTAAACAACCCTTAGAAATAGGAAGCTAGGAGATTTGGGCTAGAGTGCCCGATAGGAAAGTCACACGGAAGCGAGATTTATTATAATAATGTATATAATTTATATATTATTTATATACCTATAAATAATATATTACACTGTCGGAAAGTGAAAAAAGAACACCTAGAGAGAGACGTCTGATACCAACGAAATTTATACAGCATAATAACGGAATACAGATGATAACGTGATCAAAACATTATGGCAAAATTTCTGTAAAGATTCTGTAAAGAGAGACGTAATAATCGCCTCTCTTTACAGAATCTCGATGGGCAAATGACAAAGAATGACTTCACAAAGAGAAAGACTGTCGCCTGTTGAACGTAATAATTGTCTCTCTTTAATAATCGTCTCTCATCGAGATTCTGTAAAGAGAGACGTAATAATCGTCTCTCTTTACAGAATCTCGAAGGGCAAATGACAAAGAATGGCTTCACAAAGAGAAAGACTGTCGCCTGTTGAACGTAATAATTGTCTATCTTTAATAATCGTCTCTCATCGAGATTCTGTAAAGAGAGACGTAATAATCGTCTCTCTTTACAGAAACTCGATGGGCAAATGACAAAGAATGGCTTTAGAAAGAGAAAGACTATCGCCTGTTGAACGTAATAATCGTCTCTCATCGAGATTCTGTAAAGAGAGACGTAATAATCGTCTCTCTTTACAGAATCTCGATGGGCAAATGACAAAGAATGGCTTTACAAAGAGAAAGACTGTCGCCTGTTGAACGTAATAATCGTCTCTCATCGAGATTCTGTAAAGAGAGACGTAATAATCGTCTCTCTTTACAGAATCTTGATGGGCAAATGACAAAGAATGGCTTTACAAAAGAGAAAGACTGTCGCCTGTTGAACGTAATAATCGTCTCTCATCGAGATTCTGTAAAGAGAGACGTAATAATCGTCTCTCTTTACAGAATCTTGATGGGCAAATGACAAAGAATGGCTTTACAAAGAGAAAGACTGTCGCCTGTTGAACGTAATAATCGTCTCTCATCGTGATTCTGTAAAGAGAGACGTAATAATCGTCTCTCTTTACAGAATCTCGATGGGCAAATGACAAAGAATGGCTTTACAAAGAGAAAGACTGTCGCCTGTTGAACGTAATAATCGTCTCTCATCGAGATTCTGTAAAGAGAGACGTAATAATCGTCTCTCTTTACAGAATCTCGATGGGCAAATGACAAAGAATGGCTTTACAAAGAGAAAGACTGTCGCCTGTTGAACGTAATAATCGTCTCTCATCGAGATTCTGTAAAGAGAGACGTAATAATCGTCTCTCTTTACAGAATCTTGATGGGCAAATGACAAAGAATGGCTTTACAAAGAGAAAGACTGTCGCCTGTTGAACGTAATAATCGTCTCTCATCGAGATTCTGTAAAGAGAGACGTAATAATCGTCTCTCTTTACAGAATCTTGATGGGCAAATGACAAAGAATGGCTTTACAAAGAGAAAGACTGTCGCCTGTTGAACGTAATAATCGTCTCTCATCGTGATTCTGTAAAGAGAGACGTAATAATCGTCTCTCTTTACAGAATCTCGATGGGCAAATGACAAAGAATGGCTTTACAAAGAGAAAGACTGTCGCCTGTTGAACGTAATAATCGTCTCTCATCGAGATTCTGTAAAGAGAGACGTAATAATCGTCTCTCTTTACAGAATCTCGATGGGCAAATGACAAAGAATGGCTTTACAAAGAGAAAGACTGTCGCCTGTTGAACGTAATAATCGTCTCTCATCGAGATTCTGTAAAGAGAGACGTAATAATCGTCTCTCTTTACAGAATCTTGATGGGCAAATGACAAAGAATGGCTTTACAAAGAGAAAGACTGTCGCCTGTTGAACGTAATAATCGTCTCTCATCGAGATTCTGTAAAGAGAGACGTAATAATCGTCTCTCTTTACAGAATCTCGATGGGCAAATGACAAAGAATGGCTTTACAAAGAGAAAGACTGTCGCCTGTTGAACGTAATAATCGTCTCTCATCGAGATTCTGTAAAGAGAGACGTAATAATCGTCTCTCTTTACAGAATCTCGATGGGCAAATGACAAAGAATGGCTTTACAAAGAGAAAGACTGTCGCCTGTTGAACGTAATAATCGTCTCTCATCGAGATTCTGTAAAGAGAGACGTAATAATCGTCTCTCTTTACAGAATCTCGATGGGCAAATGACAAAGAATGGCTTTACAAAGAGAAAGACTGTCGCCTGTTGAACGTAATAATCGTCTCTCATCGAGATTCTGTAAAGAGAGACGTAATAATCGTCTCTCTTTACAGAATCTTGATGGGCAAATGACAAAGAATGGCTTTACAAAGAGAAAGACTGTCGCCTGTTGAACGTAATAATCGTCTCTCATCGAGATTCTGTAAAGAGAGACGTAATAATCGTCTCTCTTTACAGAATCTCGATGGGCAAATGACAAAGAATGGCTTTACAAAGAGAAAGACTGTCGCCTGTTGAACGTAATAATCGTCTCTCTTTAGATTCACCGTAAATTCTAAACTGCGACCGTGTGAAGCCGCGCCGGGTCGCTAGTCAGTTTACTATTTTGGAGAGACTGAAATGTTTGTCCGCAAATTTGTCTCACGCAATGAAAGGTTGTCCGCAATTGTCCCACTTTTCAGTTCTGTCCGCATTTGTCCCGTCCGCTTTTGTCATGGTAGGTATCAAGAAATAAGCTCTTGAAACCAGTCAGCCAGCAGGACAACAAACAAATAGGATTTGAAAATAAAGACACTTTAATTCGCTCAAGAAGCGAAAAAAGCCGGAAGTCGTTCTGTGTCGAAGGTCGTGTGAAGATCATTATGTAGAACAATTTGCATGCGAAGCACGTTTAACTCCATTGTTGAACTTCTCACAACTCCGTATAGGATTGAAAGAAAAAATCTTCCTCGTTGAAATGCTTAAATCCTAATTTGTCAGGAACATGGCACATTTAATAACACAGTTCAAGCACTAATGTGAATAACTTCTTCCATCATTAGAAACTTAAAAGATCGTTTCTTTTTTATTGCTGGTAATGATCCGCCCACACTCCGAACAGTGGAATTCTTTTTTCGCGTAGTATCACGCACACACACATGCATGCATGCATACACGAAAGGAGGAAGAGCTTATTTCCGACAGAATTCCACCCGTTAAGTGAACGAAATCAGTTACGACGATGTTTATAGCATAATATTGGTTTACCTCGCACGAGTTTTCCATTCGTTCCTTTCAAATTCTCATGTACACTGAAGTCACAAATAATTAGGAACACCCACCAAATACGGTATTGAATCACATTGGACTTCGAAATACACTCCATCGATGTGACATTGTAACGTACCAGGAGATGTGACGTACCTGCCCGAAGGACGCACACGACATAAAGGCAGATAGGAATCAGAATAAAACGTCCGCGTAGCTCAATTGGTAGAGTGACTTATTCCGGAATGAGGGGATCCGGGTTCGAATCCTGGCGTGGACAGAAATGACGGAGAAATTTACTACGTTATAATGGCGCCCGAACTATCCGGATGACCCGACCGTTCAAAATCTCGCATTGGTGTGATGTTATTTCCACACCGCGAGATAGGAGAAATAAGAGAATCCCTTCTCCAGCACTTCAGAAAAAAAAAAAAAAAAATAAGGGGAGATGACGTAACGTACCAGGAGATGTGACGTACCTGCCAGAAGGACGCACACGACATAAAGGCAGATAGGAATCAGAATAATCGTCTGCGTAGCTCAGTTGGTAGAGTGATTTATTCCGGAATGAGGGGATCTGGGTTCGAATCCTGGCGTGGACAGAAATGACGGAGAAATTTACTTCGTTATAAAGGCGCCCGAACTATCCGGATGACACGAACGTTCAAAATCTCGCAATGGTGTGATGTTATTTCCACACCGCGAGATAGGAAAAAATAAGAGAATCCTTTCTCCAGCACGTCAAAAAAAAAAAAAATAAGGGGGAGATGACGTAACGTACCAGGAGATGTGACGTACCTGCCAGAAGGACGCACACGACATAAAGGCAGATAGGAATCAGAATAAAACGTAGCTCAATTGGTAGAGTGACTTATTCCGGAATGAGGGGACCCGGGTTCGAATCCTGGCGCGGATAAAAATGACGGAGAAATTTACTTCGTTATAACATCGATTCAGCAACATCGTGCTATACAGATATGTCAAAAATGCGACAGCCTCCATCAATTACAGAATGTTCGATGAATGAGAATTTAAATGAATGGCATTCCCGTATCATTCCCATTCTTAAGTTTCACCATTATTTCCTGGCTGATTGCTCACTCACATAACGGTTGACACTAATTAATTCTCGACATTATTTTCTTTATTGGGAATTCAAATGAATGGCATTCACGTTTCATTCCCATTCTTAAGTTTCACCATTATTTCCTATTCCTAGGTGACTTGATTTCTCACTCACATTACGGTTGACACTTATTAATTCACGACATTATTTTTCTTATTGGAAATTCACATGAATGGCATTCACGTTTCATTCCCATTCTTAAGTTTCACCATTATTTCCTATTCCTAGGTGATTTGATCGCTCACTCACATTACGGTTGACACTTATTAATTCTCGACATTATTTTTCTTATTGGGAATTCAAATGAATGGCATTCCCGTATCATTTCCTTTCTTAAGTTTCACCATTATTTCCTATTCCTAGGTGATTTGATCGCTCACTCACATTACGGTTGACACTTATTAATTCTCGACATTATTTTTCTTATTGGGAATTCAAATGAATGGCATTCCCGTATCATTTCCTTTCTTAAGTTTCACCATTATTTCCTATTCCTAGGTGATTTGATCGATCACTCACATTACGGTTGACACTTATTAATTCTCGACATTATTTTTCTTATTGGGAATTCAAATGAATGGCATTCCCGTATCATTTCCTTTCTTAAGTTTCACCATTATTTCCTATTCCTAGGTGATTTGATCGATCACTCACATTACGGTTGACACTTATTAATTCTCGACATTATTTTTCTTATTGGGAATTCAAATGAATGGCATTCCCGTATCATTTCCTTTCTTAAGTTTCACCATTATTTCCTATTCCTAGGTGATTTGATCGATCACTCACATTACGGTTGACACTTATTAATTCTCGACATTATTTTTCTTATTGGGAATTCAAATGAATGGCATTCCCGTATCATTTCCTTTCTTAAGTTTCACCATTATTTCCTATTCCTAGGTGATTTGATCGCTCACTCACATTACGGTTGACACTTATTAATTCTCGACATTATTTTTCTTATTGGGAATTCAAATGAATGGCATTCCCGTATCATTTCCTTTCTTAAGTTTCACCATTATTTCCTATTCCTAGGTGATTTGATCGCTCACTCACATTACGGTTGACACTTATTAATTCTCGACATTATTTTTCTTATTGGGAATTCAAATGAATGGCATTCCCGTATCATACCCATTCTTAAGTTTCACCATTATTTCCTATTCCTAGGTGATTTGATCGATCACTCACATTACGGTTGACACTTATTAATTCTCGACATTATTTTTCTTATTGGGAATTCAAATGAATGGCATTCCCGTATCATTTCCTTTCTTAAGTTTCACCATTATTTCCTATTCCTAGGTGATTTGATCGCTCACTCACATTACGGTTGACACTTATTAATTCTCGACATTATTTTTCTTATTGGGAATTCAAATGAATGGCATTCCCGTATCATTTCCTTTCTTAAGTTTCACCATTATTTCCTATTCCTAGGTGATTTGATCGCTCACTCACATTACGGTTGACACTTATTAATTCTCGACATTATTTTTCTTATTGGGAATTCAAATGAATGGCATTCCCGTATCATACCCATTCTTAAGTTTCACCATTATTTCCTATTCCTAGGTGATTTGATCGCTCACTCACATTACGGTTGACACTTATTAATTCTCGACATTATTTTTCTTATTGGGAATTCAAATGAATGGCATTCCCGTATCATTTCCTTTCTTAAGTTTCACCATTATTTCCTATTCCTAGGTGACTTGAATGCTCACTCACATTACGGTTGGCTCTTATTAATTTTAACGGCGGCGGCCGTGACGTGTACCAGGACCGCAGATATCGTCTGGTGTCCAATTATTACTTGTTGGTAAGTAGTGTATTTACTTTACCGATGTAATCCTCATGCGGCCTGTTGTAACGTCTTAGCGAACGTAACCGCTACGTCAGCAGGCAAGCGCAGGCGCTATTGGAAAGAACACCCTTAGCATGATTTCTGCAACCAAAATTCACGCAATTCCAAAATACACACAGTTCTAATCACATAGGTATCATGTAAACAACGTCAAATTACCACACCTTGTGGCTTCACGGTTAAGAGACTCACGTCATTTCCGGAAGTATTATTCTATACCTGACTTGACTTAACATTGTGAAAGCTACCCAAACTATACTAACTCGGAAATCTCAGTCAGCCAGCGAAGACAGCTCTTACGTGACGACAACTCTAGCGTTTTTTCAAGGTCGTCTAGAAAACACAAGGCTACGACATTAAAGAGATTTGTTCCCTCCGTTTGCGACGTCATTCTGGCGTCACAGGACTGATAGCTCAATGGCGTGTTTGACGTCACGTGCCACAGCGTTGGTAACCAATTATAAGCTTTGGTTTCCGCGTGACGTCACTAAAAGAGGGAACTCATCTTTCTAATGTCAAGACCTTGTGTTTTCTAGACAGCCTTGTTTTTTTTTTTTTAAGGACTGTTGATTGAGAGATTCCATCATCTTAGAGAATGGATTTACAGATATGGTATTTTTTTATTTGCTTTTTTTAAATACTATGGGCTTCGCAGTTAACATAGCTAACCTGGAATATTGTAACAAAAATTGTTTTAGTAATTAAAAAAAAGGAGGGAAAATAACTATTTTTCAGAAAATGTACTGTAGTTAAGCTACTTTTCGGAAAAAGGGGCTGCAAGCTACTTTTTTAAGAATTCAAATGTAGCCGTAGCTAGCTATACTTTAAACAAGAAAGTTGACACCGAATTTTCGGGTGTAATAAGCACGTCTTTTGAATCCGTTCTGACGCGAATTAAATTTATCAAAGCTATTCAAAGTCAATGGAACCGGTATGGAAAACAATAGATCTGACCAAAGAAAGAAGATTTTCAATCGGGTTTTTAATCCCTCAGATATTGCTGTAAACGGAATCGTGAGCTTACGAACTCTTAGAAACAGAGATATCGACAAAAATAAGATGTGACTTTACGTCCCCTGGTGGGAAAACCATGCACTAGTTTAGGAAGAAAGTATTCTCAAAAGGTTTATCCGTAAAGCGGTATCGGTCGAAGAAAAAAGAAAATTAGTCGAGTTTTCAGGAGCCCAGATTTTGCAACAAATACTTCAGAAGCAGAAATTAACACATATGACCCCTGGTGGCTAAACCATTCTTTACCCGACATTAGAATTTATGTTAAAAATATTTTCCATCAGGTCTTGTATGCGATACAGCAAGAATTTTTCAAATCAGAGCTTCAGGAGCAGAAATAACTCAGAAAACGCAATTGACCTTTGTGCCCCCTAGCGGAAAGTCTATGATTTACTTGAAAATTTTGAATTTATAGGAAAAACATTTCGCATCGGAAACACTATCCAACAAAGAAGGAATTTTTCAAATCGTACTCTTAGAAGTAGAGATATTGACAAAAATCAGATATACATCTACGTCCACTGGCGTAAAAACCATGCATTTTTTCAAGAAGAAAATTTTCCTAAAAGGTTTGTCGACATGAGTAGTATCGGTCAACAAACGACGTTTTTTTTCAATCGAGAATCTAGAAGTTCATATTTTGCTGCAAATACAACAGAAGCGGAAATTAAGATTTACGCTCCCTGGTGACCAAACTATTTTTTTACAAAAATTAGAAATTATGTGCAAACGATTTCCCATCAGGAGCTGTATCCGGTGGAGAAAGAAGTTTTCAAATCGGAGATTTAGAAGCAGAGATATAGGGGGAAACGCAATTTACCGCTACGCCCTCTAGCGGAAAATCTATGAATTACTTGAACACTTTGAAATCATATGAAAAACATGCCACACGGAAAACACTATCCAAATAAAGAAGGAATTTTTCAAATCGGACTCCTAGAAGTAGAGATATTGACAAAAATAAGATGTACGTCTACGCCCCCTGGCGGAGACACTGTGGAATATTTTAAGAAGAAAATATTCGGAAAAGGTTTATCGATGTGAGTGGCATCAGTCCACGAAAGAATTTTTTAATCGATGTTTTAGCAGCTGCGATTTTATGGTAAATACATCAGATTATTAATAACATCTATGAAAATGCAAGTGCAAAGATTAGGCTGTTTGAAAATACAACACACGTAAAAACTGGAAAGGGAGTGAGACAAGGTGACACCATATCTCCGAAGCTCTTTAATGCCACATTGGAGGGTGTTTTTCAGTCGCTGAGCTGGGAAAATATGGGGATAAAGATTAATGGAGATTATCTAACCCACCTTCGTTTTGCTGACGACGTAGTCATTTTTGCAACTAGCCCATCAGAGCTGCAGAGTATGATCCAGGAACTTGCTGACAAGAGTAAAGAAGTGGGGTTAAAAATGAACTTTCAGAAGACAAAAGTGATGTTCAATGCTTTTACAAGAAATGAAGATTTATCGATTGATGGAGAAAAGCTGGAGATAACAGACACGTACGTTTATCTTGGACAGCAGATATCAAGTGAGGGTCACATTGATGAAGAAATTAATCGGCGTACAAAACTTGCCTGGAGAGCTTTTGGAAGAAACAGCATAATTTTCAAGAGCAATATGCCATTATGTCTTAAAAGAAAAGTGTTTGATCAATGCATCCTTCCAGTGCTTACGTATGGTGCAGAGACGTGGACCTTAACTAAAAGAGACATACAAAGGCTGCAGACAACTCAAAGCAGCATGGAGAGGTGCATGCTTGGTGTAACCAGGATAGATACAAAGAGGAACTCGTGGATCCGAAAAATGACGAGAGTGGAAGACATCATGATCAGAGTTAAATCCCTGAAATGGCAATGGGCTGGACATACTGCCAGAAGGACAGATCATCGATGGACAGCCGAAATTTTAGACTGGATTCCAAGGGACAGGAAAAGACCCAGAAGAAGACCACATGGGAGATGGGTGGATGAAATTCGAAAGTATGCAGGGGTGACATGGAGGACACTGGCACAAGACAGACCGTTGTGGAGGAAACTTGGGGAGACCTTCGTCCAGCAGTGGATTGATAATGGTTGACAATGATGATGATGATGATGACATCAGAAGCAAAAATTAACACTTACGCCTGGCCAAAGTATTCTTTACCAAAAATTTGAAATTATATTTATTATTATTATTATTGGAGGTTTAACGACCACCGTGAGCAACTCAATTGGATATAAGCAGTCGCCCGTCCCTAATTTAGGGTCACTGGTTCCAGGGAAGGGAGAGAACCAGTGCCGTAAGACAAACACAACATCCATGCCTCACCGGGATTCGAACCCGGACCCCGTTCGGACGAACGATCAGAGGCCATCGCTTAGACCACTGCGCCACCGGGGCGGCGAAATTACACTGCTGGACAATTGCTAAGGACGGATCATAAACGGCTATATAGCGCATAAAAAAGTAAGTGTGGTTGGATGCCAAGTGAAATAAAATAATGTCAGAATGCCAGGAAATTACAAGAAAGACAATTTATTGTGCTCTGAAATCCAGAAGGCTTTGGAACGTGTTCAAGGGACAAACAGGCCATTTTGTGCAGAATATGTAAACGCGAAAAAAATGCAATTACCGTCCGCAGGCGTTCCGGCGTAAGATGTCAATACGGGATATGGCCACCATGGAGGGCGATGCAAGATTGCGCACGTCGTGTCATGCTTTGCACAACATTATCAAGCAGCTGTTGGGGTAATTTATCCCATTCCTCTGTCAGTGCACAGATGAGGGTGTCCTTGTTTATTGGAGGGCATTGGTGACCAGCAAGACTCCTCCCCAAAGCATCCCACAAATTTTCAATGGGATTCAGATCGGGAGAACGTGCTGGCCATACGAGGCGTTGCATATCCTCGCTCTCAAGACACTCCTGGACAGCGACTGTTCGATGACATGTTGCGTTGTCGTCCATGAAAATGAATCTATCACGGACAGCACCACGGAACATGCGAACATGAGGTAGCAGAACATCATTAATGTATCGTTGGCCAGTCATAGTCCCAGTTGGAAGCACATAGAGGGACGTACGGCCATTGATCATGATGCCAGCCCATACCATGACACTACATGTCGGATATCGGTCCCTTTCCTGTATGTTTGCTGAACAATATGCAGTACCACTATCACGCCAGATCAGTTGTCGTCGACAATCAGACGATAGACTGTATCTACTCTCATCTGAGAAGAGGACAGCAGACCAGTCGTTATCAGTCCAATTGCGATGCTGATGGCACCATTGCAAACGGGCGGTACGGTGACGTCTGGACAATGGGATGCACACAACAGGACGGCGGGCGTATAGTCCTCCTTCATGCAAACGTCTGGCGACAGTTTTTCGGGAGATCCGCTTGCCAGTAGCAGCCATAAACTGATTTGCTACCTCACTAGCTGTGCTGCGCCGGTGTCTTTTTGTTGATAGCACTATGTACCGATCTTCTGCAGGTGTCGTACTGCGAACACGACCTCCCCCGTGACGTTTGCTACACTCTCCATTTGTTTGAAATGATTTCGAAAACCTTGAAACAACACTGTGGCTGACGTCGAACTCCCTGGCAACATCTGTTATTTTTCGCCCTTCTTCAATCTTGCCAATAATACGGCCACGCGTAAAATCATCTAGGTGATGTCGGGAAGACATACTGAAAATTGCAAGTTCGTCAATTGATTCTTTCCCTTTCAACTTTGCGTTTGAACAACAACGGTCAATACGCGTCAAATCCTTTATATCTCTTATCAGCGCTATGACGTCACGAACAAGTTCGGCAATCCAAAATTTGCATACGCACAACACGTCTTACTGTATCCCGCACTTATGCTAATTTATACATTTTCCTGCCTTCCATTTCATGGTTGCTATCGTTGCTATTGTCATCCGTCCTTAGCAATTGTCCGGCAGTGTATATGCAAAAGATTTTCCATTAGGAGATGTATGCGCTGAAAAAAAAAATTCAAATCGGAGTTTTAGAAGAAAGAGTGATCGGGAAAATGTAAGTTACTTTTACGCCCCCTAGCGGAAAATCTATGCGTAATTTGAAAAAAGTAACTATATCTAAAATACTGTTCAACATAAATGGAATCGAAAGATATAAATTTTTTTTTTTTTTTTTTTTGGTTGGAGGTTTAACGACCACCGTGAGCAACTCAATGGGCTATAAGCAGTCGCCCGTCCCTAATTTAAGGCCACTGGTTCCAGGGAAGGGAGAGAACCAGTGCCGTAAGACAAACACAACATCCATGCCTCACCGGGATTCGAACCTGGACCCCGTTCGAATGAATGATCAGAGGTCATCGCTTAGACCACTGCGCCACCGGGGCGGCGAAATTATATGCAAAAGATTTTCCATTAGGAGATGTATGCGCTGAAAAACAAAATTTTCAAATCGGAGTTTCAGAAGAAAGAGTGATCGGGAAAATGTAAGTTACTTTTACGCCCCCTAGCGGAAAATCTATGCGTAATTTGTAAAAAGTAACTATATCTAAAATACTGTTCAACATAAATGGAATCGAAAGATATAATTTTTTTTTTCAATCGGATGTTTAGAAGCAAATATGTGGAATAAAACGCATTTTTGAATTCGACATCATCTGCATTTACGCCCTCTACCGGAGAAATTGTACATCGTAAAAAAAAAAAAAAAAACGAAATAAAGGATCATCATTTGCATATTTCAAGCTTTCCAATGCAAAAAAGGATTTTTCAAATCGGACTAATAATTGCTGAGATATCGTGGGTACAGACGGACGGACAAACCGATAACAGAAGCGCGATCTTTTTTTTTTTTTTTTTACAAAAGACGTGCTAAAAAAAGTAGCTTTATGCAATCAATCACTGAATTTCTATATGATGGAGGAACCACACCGTGGATGGGATGAAGCAAAATAAAAGCGACAGCTGCATATCGAGCAAATTTCTTGATCATTTATGACGTCATAGCACCACACATGCGCACACATACACGCTTTCTCTTTCCCTCTCTTGTTTTTGTTAAAACAACCGGTCGGCGGAATCGCAACTGCCACAAAACCAGCCAGCCGCATTACGCAAACAGCAAAACCTCTCAGCTTCCAAAATGACGTTTCAGCTGAAAGGCTTTAACTCACACAAAAAAACAAACCAACAATTTGAGGCAGCGCAGGTGTTCTGACGCTACTGATGAAGCGTATGTCGGATCCAGATTTTCTATTTACTCGCATTAAATCACCCCGGGAAGACCGAAGCACATCTCTCCAGAAGCTTTTGCAGGTTTTCATTGAGAGCTGGAGTGAGAGTGTTTGTTTTGGAAGCCATACTGTTTTCACTGGGCATAACTAACACATTTGCAGTTCATTCACTTTTATTTTTATTTTTTTTTTTTTTTTGCCCCTTTCAAGTCTTGAAAAGCTATAGTTGTTCGCAAATAACTTTAGAAACGTCAGCAACGTTGCGCTTCAAAAGACCGGGAAAGAACATGTACAATTTAAAAAAAATGTAAATTGGCAAATGCGATGCATGTTTGATTAGTATATCATTTGAAAAAAGGATATGCTTATAGTCAGCGGAATGTACATGCGAATGCCATAAAAATTTAATATGCACAATACAACCCTGCGAGATGCAATATTTTTAGGCCCGAGACCACCAAGTTAATGCCAGGCCCGACCCGGCCCGGCCCGTTCCTACCCTATTAATGTCTGGCCCGGCCCGTTCCCACACAATTAATGTCTGTCCCGGCCCGTTCCCACACAATTAATGTTTGGCGCGGCCAGTTTCCACCCAATTAATGTCTGGCCCGGCCCGTTCCCACCCAATTAATGTCTGGCCCGGCCCGTTCCCACCCAAGTAATGTCTGGCCCGGCCCGTTCCCACCCAATTAATGTTTGGCGCGGCCAGTTTCCACCCAATTAATGTCTGGCCCGGCCCGTTCCCACCCAATTAATGTCTGGCCCGGCCCGTTCCCACCCAATTAATGTCTGGCCCGGCCCGTTCCCACCCAAGTAATGTCTGGCCCGGCCCGTTCCCACCCAATTAATGTTTGGCGCGGCCAGTTTCCACCCAATTAATGTCTGGCCCGGCCCGTTTCCACTCAATTAATGCCAGCCCCGGCCCGTTCCCACCCAATTAATGTCTAGCCCGGCCCGTTCCCACCCAATTAATGTTAGGCCCCACCCGGCCCGGCCTATTCCCACCGAATTAATGTCAGGCCCGGCCCGTTCCCACTCAATTAATGTCTGGCCCGGCCCGTTTCCACTCAATTAATGCCAGGCCCGGCCCGTTTTCCACCAAATTAATGTCATGCCAGGCCCGTTCCCACGCAATAGATATCAGGCCCGACCCGGCGCGGCCTATTCCCACCGAATTAATGTCTGGCCCGGCCCGTTCCCACCCAATTAATATCAGGCAAGGCCCGTTCCCACGCAATTAATGTCAGGCCCGGCCCGTTCCCACCCAATTAATGTCAGGCCCGGCCCGTTTCGACTCAATTAATGCCAGGCCCGGCCCGTTCCCACCCAATTAATGTCTGGCCCGGCCCGTTCCCACCCAATTAATATCAGGCAAGGCCCGTTCCCACGCAATTAATGTCAGGCCCGGCCCGTTCCCACCCAATTAATGTCAGGCCCGGCCCGTTTCGACTCAATTAATGCCAGGCCCGGCCCGTTCCCACCCAATTAATGTCTGGCCCGGCCCGTTTCCACCCAATTAATGTCAGGCCAGGCACGTTCCCAGGCAATTAATGTCATGCCCAACCCGGAGCGGCCTATTCCCACCGAATTAATGTCTGGCCCGGCCCGTTTACTCCCAATTAATGTCAGGCCCGGCCCGGCCCGGCCCGTTTACTCCCAATTAATGTCAGGCCCGGCCCGTTCCCACCCAATTAATGTCAGGCCCGACCCGGCCCGGCCCGTTCTCACCCAATTTTTGTCAGGCCCGACCTGGCCCGGCCATTGAGGTTCGGCATAGGTTTTATTTGCGAAAGTGTCACTTGCTTTAACGCAGACGGTATTTGTACTGTAACTAACTCGAAACTCGTATAAAAAGAGGGCATAAAGTAAGTGAACTAACCCACCAGTAACCAGAAATACGGCAAATGCAATAAATACACAGAAGAGCAATTGAACTAGAGACAGCTGGCGTTATGCAAAGTGGCGCTGTGGGCGGCCCTGTAAACGGAAACGACGTGACGTTTCCGTTTACAGGGCCACCCACAGCGACGGAAATCAGTAATATTCGGACGCAATATGGGTAAGATCTAGGATATAAGCGCATTTGATCGTGGGCAAATTGTCGGGGCCCGACGAATGGGTCACCCCATCTCGGAAGTCGTGCAGGCACTGGGATTTTCACGAGCCACTGTGTCACGGGTGCACCGTGAGTACATCGAATCCGGTAAAACCATCCCCGCAAGGGCCAACTGCCGTGGACAACACCTTGTGGATGAGCGGGGTCATCGTCGGCTAGCTCGCATTGTAACAGCGGATAGACGGGCCACACTGCCAGAAATCACTCGGCAATTTAACGATGGTGTACAAAAACGTGAAAGCAACCACACCATCCAGAACCATCTCCTCACTATGGGGTACAGAAGCGATCGTCCCACGAGGGTACCGCTGCTGACCGCACATCAGAGGGTGCAAAGATTAGCATGGGCGCGGGAACATCACCACTGGACCCTAGACATGTGGGAAAATGTTGCCTGGACTGATGAGTTGAGATTCACGTTGATGCATGCGGATGGCAGGGTACGAGTACGGCTCAAACCACATGTAGCGATGGATCCTTCTTGCCAGCAGGGTACTCTTCAAGCTGGTGGGGGTGGCATTCTCGTCTGGGGACTGTTTACGTGGACTGAAATGGGACCCCTAGTACGTGTGACATCGTCCCTCACAGGTCAACGTTACCGGGATATCCTGGACGACCATTTTCTCGCGTTTGTGCGTCTTCAACATCCCACTGGGGACCTCATCCTGCAACAAGACAATGCAGCTCCCGAATTGTATCCGAATGGTTGGATGAACACTCCACCGACGTGACCTCGCTTCCTTGGCCAGCTAGGTCACCTGACCTCAGCACATCTGGGATGCCATCGAGAGAGATGACCCCCTCCATGAAATCTTCGTGAACTGTGGGAGCTTGTTCAGGGGTCGTGGATCCGTATGGCTTCCCAACGTTTCCGGTGTCTTGTCGAGTCCATGCCGAGACGAATCGCCGCCGTCATCAGGGCGAAAGGTGGTGCTACACGTTACTAGACAGGTATCTCTAATTCAATTGCTCTTCAGTGTACATCAAATCTTCGTGAACTGTGGGAGCTTTTTCAGGGGTCGTGGATCCGTATGGCTTCCCAACGCTTCCGGTGTCTTGTCGAGTCCATGCCGAGACGAATCGCCGCCGTCATCAGGGCGAAAGGTGGTGCTACACGTTACTAGACAGGTATCTCTAATTCAATTGCTCTTCAGTGTACATCAAATCTTCGTGAACTGTGGGAGCTTTTTCAGGGGTCGTGGATCCGTATGGCTTCCCAACGCTTCCGGTGTCTTGTCGAGTCCATGCCGAGAAGAATCGCCGCCGTCATCAGGGCGAAAGGTGGTGCTACACGTTACTAGACAGGTATCTCTAATTCAATTGCTCTTCAGTGTACATCAAATCTTCGTGAACTGTGGGAGCTTGTTCAGGGGTCGTGGATCCGTATGGCTTCCCAACGCTTCCGGTGTCTTGTCGAGTCCATGCCGAGACGAATCGCCGCCGTCATCAGGGCGAAAGGTGGTGCTACACGTTACTAGACAGGTATCTCTAATTCAATTGCTCTTCAGTGTACATCAAATCTTCGTGAACTGTGGGAGCTTTTTCAGGGGTCGTGGATCCGTATGGCTTCCCAACGCTTCCGGTGTCTTGTCGAGTCCATGCCGAGAAGAATCGCCGCCGTCATCAGGGCGAAAGGTGGTGCTACACGTTACTAGACAGGTATCTCTAATTCAATTGCTCTTCAGTGTACATCAAATCTTCGTGAACTCTGGGAGCTTGTTCAGGGGTCGTGGATCCGTATGGCTTCCCAACGCTTCCGGTGTCTTGTCGAGTCCATGCCGAGACGAATCGCCGCCGTCATCAGGGCGAAAGGTGGTGCTACACGTTACTAGACAGGTATCTCTAATTCAATTGCTCTTCAGTGTACATCAAATCTTCGTGAACTGTGGGAGCTTTTTCAGGGGTCGTGGATCCGTATGGTTTCCCAACACTTCCGGTGTCTTGTCGAGTACATGCCGAGACGAATCGCCGCCGTCATCAGGGCGAAAGGTGGTGCTACACGTTACTAGACAGGTATCTCTAATTCAATTGCTCTTCAGTGTACATCAAATCTTCGTGAACTGTGGGAGCTTTTTCAGGGGTCGTGGATCCGTATGGTTTCCCAACACTTCCGGTGTCTTGTCGAGTCCATGCCGAGACGAATCGCCGCCGTCATCAGGGCGAAAGGTGGTGCTACACGTTACTAGACAGGTATCTCTAATTCAATTGCTCTTCAGTGTACATCAAATCTTCGTGAACTGTGGGAGCTTTTTCAGGGGTCGTGGATCCGTATGGTTTCCCAACGCTTCCGGTGTCTTGTCGAGTCTATGCCGAGACGAATCGCCGCCGTCATCAGGGCGAAAGGTGGTGCTACACGTTACTAGACAGGTATCTCTAATTCAATTGCTCTTCAGTGTACATCAAATCTTCGTGAACTGTGGGAGCTTTTTCAGGGGTCGTGGATCCGTATGATTTCCCAACACTTCCGGTGTCTTGTCGAGTCTATGCCGAGACGAATCGCCGCCGTCATCAGGGCGAAAGGTGGTGCTACACGTTACTAGACAGGTATCTCTAATTCAATTGCTCTTTAGTGAACTTAGGTAGATTATCGCCATTTCATAATCGAACCCTTGGTAGGGTCAGATCACTGTTTATACGAGTCAAGTACTGTCTTCTTTGACACTTTTGCACAGAACATAATATAAATTGATGCTCAGTTACACACACGCACACACAATAACATGCTTAATGGCTAATAGTTAATACATTGCCGGACAATTGCTAAGGACAGATGACAATAGCAACGATAGCAACCATAAAATGGAAAGCAGGAAAATGTGGAAATTAGCATAAGTGCGGGATACAGTAAGACGTGTTGTGCGTATGCAAATTTTGGATTGCCGAACTTGTTCGTGACGTCATAGCGCTGATAAGAGATATAAAGGATTTGACGCGTATTGACCGTTGTTGTTCAAACGCAAAGTTGAAAGGGAAAGAATCAATTGACGAACTTGCAATTTTCAGTATGTCTTCCCGACATCACCTAGATGATTTTACGCGTGGCCGTATTATTGGCAAGATTGAAGAAGGGCGAAAAATAACAGATGTTGCCAGGGAGTTCGACGTCAGCCACAGTGTTGTTTCAAGGCTTTGGAAATCATTTCAAACAAATGGAGAGTGTAGCAAACGTCACGGGGGAGGTCGTGTTCGCAGTACGACACCTGCAGAAGATCGGTACATAGTGCTATCAACAAAAAGACACCGGCGCAGCACAGCTAGTGAGGTAGCAAATCAGTTTATGGCTGCTACTGGCAAGCGGATCTCCCGAAAAACTGTCGCCAGACGTTTGCATGAAGGAGGACTATACGCCCGCCGTCCTGTTGTGTGCATCCCATTGTCCAGACGTCACCGTACCGCCCGTTTGCAATGGTGCCATCAAAATCGCAATTGGACTGATAACGACTGGTCTGCTGTCCTCTTCTCAGATGAGAGTAGATACAGTCTATCGTCTGATTGTCGACGACAACTGATCTGGCGTGATAGTGGTACTGCATATTGTCCAGCAAACATACAGGATATCCGACATGTAGTGTCGTGGTATGGGCTGGCATCATGATCAATGGCCGTACGTCCCTCTATGTGCTTCCAACTGGGACTATGACTGGCCAACGATACATTAATGATGTTCTGCTACCTCATGTTCGCATGTTCCGTGGTGCTGTCGGTGATAGATTCATTTTCATGGACGACAACGCAACATGTCATCGAACAGTCGCTGTCCAGGAGTGTCTTGAGAGCGAGGATATTCAACGCCTCGTATGGCCAGCACGTTCTCCAGATCTGAATCCCATTGAAAATGTGTGGGATGCTTTGGGGAGGAGTCTTGCTGGTCGCCAATGCCCTCCAATAAACAAGGACACCCTCATCCGTGCACTGACAGAGGAATGGGATAAATTACCCCAACAGCTGCTTGATAATGTTGTGCAAAGCATGACACGACGTGTGGAATCTTGCATCGCCCTCCATGGTGGCCATATCCCGTATTGACATCTTACGCCGGAACGCCTGCGGACGGTAATTGCATTTTTTTCACGTTTACGTATTCTGCACAAAATGGCCTGTTTGTCCCTTGAACACGTTCCAAAGCCTTCTGGATTTCAGAGCACAATAAATTGTCTTTCTTGTAATGTCCTGGCATTCTGACATTATTTTATTTCACTTGGCATCCCACCACACTTACTTTATTATGCGCTATATAGCCGTTTATGATCCGTCCTTAGCAATTGTCCGGCAGCGTACAACACACTCTCGTGCGCAGAATTTGATTCCGTTCTGTTGGCCCGACGTCTTTGATTAAAATTCTTCCGGTTTAGGATGTAACTCCCAAAATCCAAATGTAACGCAATTTTCCGATTGTTTTGCGCTCCCCGAAACTCTAATTTACGCAAACCAATATTCATCCATATTTAAAATAAAGCAAGTAGCAAAAAAAAAAAAAAAAAAAATTATAAGGACAGGGCCTAAGAATAGTTTATTAGCACCAATTGAAGCTTTAATTGATTCCTATAAATGCAAATCATCGTACGGAGCAAGTGTTTTTCTGCTGTAAACTTCCGAAATAAATGCAATATGGATTCAAAGGAGAGTGCGTTTGCGAATAAAGACGAAAAGACGCGCGCAAAATAAATAAATAAAAAAAAGCACAAGGCGGGAGAGAAGAACTATTGCGAGAAACGAGAAATATGATCACGGGAAGGGAAAGACAGAGACTTCAAAAACAGAATGACCTAAATTTATCAACAACCTGACTACACGCTACTCTAACAAGTGTAGGCAGCCGTCCCAGTGGCGCAGTGGTCTAAGCGATGGCCTCTGATCATTCGTCCGAAAGGGGCCCGGGTTCGAATCCCGGTGAGGCGTGGATGTTGTGTTTGTCTTACGGCACTGGCTCTCTCCCTTCCCTGGAACCAGTGACCCTAAATTAGGGACGGGCGACTGCTTATAGCCCATTGAGTTGCTCACGGTGGTCGTTAAACCTCCAATCAATCAATGGATGTTGTGTTTGTCTTACGGCACTGGCTCTCTCCCTTCCCTGGAACCAGTGACCCTAAATTAGGGACGGGCGACTGCTTATAGCCCATTGAGTTGCTCACGGTGGTCGTTAAACCTCCAATCAATCAATGTATGTTGTGTTTGTCTTACGGCACTGGCTCTCTCCCTTCCCTGGAACCAGTGACCCTAAATTAGGGACGGGCGACTGCTTATAGCCCATTGAGTTGCTCACGGTGGTCGTTAAACCTCCAATCAATCAATGGATGTTGTGTTTGTCTTACGGCACTGGCTCTCTCCCTTCCCTGGAACCAGTGACCCTAAATTAGGGACGGGCGACTGCTTATAGCCCATTGAGTTGCTCATGATGGTCGGTAAACCTCCAATTGCCGCCCCGGTGGCGCAGTGGTCTAAGCGATGGCCTCTGATCATTCGTCCAAAAGGGGCCCAGGTTCAAATCCCGGTGAGGCATGGATGTTGTGTTTGTCTTACGGCACTGGCTCTCTCCCTTCCCTGGAACCAGTGACCCCAAATTAGGGACGGGCGACTGCTTATAGCCCATTGAGTTGTTCACGGTGGTCGTTAAACCTCCAATCAATCAATGGATGTTGTGTTTGTCTTACGGCACTGGCTCTCTCCCTTCCCTGGAACCAGTGACCCTAAATTAGGGACGGGCGACTGCTTATAGCCCATTGAGTTGCTCACGGTGGTCGTTAAACCTCCAATCAAAAAAAAAAAAAAAAAAAAGAAAAAAAGTGCAGGCCCGTCCAAGCCCGCATACAAAATTGTTGGCCCGGCCCGTAAGTCCCTAATTACAGACAGGCCCTGGCCCGAACAGGGCTCTAATGCACAAACCCATTAGCAGTAGATATAAAACCCAAATGAGGAAATTTTTTTATTAAACTACAATGATTTGCATAAGTACACTGGTGTGCAAAAATTAAGGACGAAGAGGAGAAATTAGCATAAAAGCGAAACGAGTAGACAGAACGGACCGAAAGACCACTCAGGAGATAGACCAGTGTTCGGTACGGTAGGGCATACACATATATGCAGCATGACGTAGGGTGGTGTACGCTCAGCAATTCGGTGAAAGCTACTGCACGGTGTACATCGGTTTGAACGACGTAGAGTTGCTGCCACCGTGTGATATGGCCAACAGGCAATCCAGTAGACGACATCTGGATGACTTTACCCGAGGTCGCGTCATTGGGAAGTTGAAAGAAGGTCGAAGTGTGACTAGTGTGGCGGAGGAGTTCGGGATCGCTCATAGCATCGTTTCACGAGCTTGGACAGCATTTAAAACGACATGAACAGTTGTCCGAGTGTCCACGAGCAACCACGGCGGCGGACGACCAGCATATTGTCCTACAGACGAGAAGAGACAGGCAGAGGGAGAAATCGCAAAGGCACATCCAACAGACAACTGGACGTCCGTTATCGCGTTTTACCGTGGCCGGGAGGCTGCACAAAGGTGGTCTGTTTGCACGACGACCAGTACGGTGTGTGCCATTAACGCCTGCTCGTCGGAGACGGCGGTTTCTGTGGTGCCAGGAACACAAGAACTGGACACATCAGCAATGGGATCGAGTTCTCTTTACGGACGAGAGCCGATTTAGTCTGACGAGCGATTCTGGACGTATACACATCTGGAGAGGGCAAGGAATACACAATCACACCTCCAACATCATCGAAAGGGACCGGTTTGGAGGTGGCGGAGTTCTCGTTTGGGGCGATATCATGCTTGGTAGCCGTACTGACCTCCACATCTTCCAAGGAGATTCAGTCACTGGTGTCCGCTATTGTACCGAGGTTCTCCTGCCTCACGTGCTTCTGTTTAGAGGTGCTGTGGGTCCTGAGTTCCTCTTCATGGACGACAACGCTACACCTCATCGTACAGTGGCTGTCGCAGAGCTGTTGGAGAGTGAAGATATTCAACGCATGGATAGGTCCCCGGACTTAAATCCAATCGAACTCGTGTGGGACCTTCTCAGGAGACACTTGACAGCACGTCACCAGCCGCCAGCAACGATTCGGCAGCTGCGATTGGCGCTATAAGAGGAATGGGCCGCGATGCCTCAACAGGTCCTTGACAACCTCGTCCTCAGCGTGGACAGACGTTGTAAATCCTGCAACGCAGTCAGGGGTGATCATATCCCCTACGAAAGATTGGATTTTCTTGGCAGCCGCCTGTCACATGGACGTTTCTGTCTTCTGTCCAGTTGTGCTGGAAGCTACCTTTTCAATAAAGTGCCTTTGTATCCTTTGGATTCCTTGTTTGGACGGTTTTGCTCACTTGTCCCATATTCTTACATCTTGGGGATCTTATGGTATGATTTGAGTCGATGTGGAGCACTTCTGCACGACGTTACATTCGAAAAACCGTCTCGCCTTTAATTTTTGCACACCAGTGTATAACACCACCTAACCAATTATTGAAAATTAAGATTTTCAAAGAAACAACTAGTTACTAATCAGAGATATTTGAAAAAATGACACGAAAGATGAATACTTACACTCTTTAGAACGCAAAAAGATCGAAATCAGTACTTTCTGTTGCCCACTTTTTTCTTACAACGGACAGAATAGGATGTGCCGTACTCTTAGTCAGGGATTTGCATTTGAAATGCCTTTGCATCACACATACTTAATCGTGTCAATCAAAGCTTGGTAATTTGATGGCTGTTTTTCCGCTACTTTGTCTTTTAAAAATGGTCCAGAAATTTTCGATGGGGTTAAGGTCGGGACTATCACCAGGCTAGTCAAGCACAGATACATTTTTCCTCTGGAGGTAGTCCTTTACTGTCTTTGATCTGTGGCATGGAGCACCATCTTGCATAAAAATTGTGCATCTGTGCACTGGCATATGAGTTAACAGGTTCTCACACATTGGCGCACCCACGGAGAGGACTTTGGGGGCTTGACACCAAAGATGAATACTTACAATTTTTAGAACGAGAAATATATATATACATATTTATATATATATATAAATACATTAATATTACTAATAACATCTATGAAAATAATGCAAGTGCAAAGATTCGGCTGTTTGAAAATACAACACACATAAAAAATGGAAAGGGAGTGAGACAAGGTGACACCATATCTCCGAAGCTCTTTAATGCCACATAGGAAAATGTCTTTCAATCACTGAACTGGGAAAACAAAGGGATAAAGATTAATGGAGATTATCTAACCCACCTTCGTTTTGCGGATGACGTAGTCATTTTTGCTACTACCCCATCAGAGCTGCAGAGTATGATCCAGGAACTTGCTGACAACAGTAAAGAAGTGGGATTAAAAATGAACTTTCAGAAGACAAAAGTGATGTTCAATGCTTTTACAAGAAATGAAGATTTATCGATTGATGGAGAAAAGCTGGAGATAACAGACACGTACGTTTATCTTGGACAGCAGATATCAAGTGAGGGTCATATTGATGAAGAAATTAATCAGCGTACAAAACTTGCCTGGAGAGCTTTTGGAAGAAACAGCATAATTTTCAAGAGCAATATGCCATTATGTCTTAAAAGAAAACTGTTTGATCAATGCATCCTTCCAGTGCTTACGTATGGTGCAGAGACGTGGACCTTAACTAAAAGAGACATACAAAGGCTGCAGACAACTCAAAGCAGCATGGAGAGGTGCATGCTTGGTGTAACCAGGAGAGATAAGAAGAGGAACTCGTGGATCCGAAAAACGACAAGAGTGAAAGACATCATGATCAGAGTTAAATCCCAGAAATGTCAATGGGCTGGACATATTGCCAGAAGGACAGACCATCGATGGACAGCCGAAATTTTAGATTGGATTCCAAGGGAGAGGAAAAGACCCAGAAAGAAGACCACATGGCAGATGGGTGGATAAAATTCGAAAGTATGCGGGAGTGACATGGAGGAGACTGGCACAAGACAGACCGTTGTGGAGGAAACTTGGAGAGACCTTCGTCCAGCAGTGGATTGATAATGGTTGACAATGATGATGATGATGATGATGATATATATATATATATATATATAATTCCTTCTTCCTTCTTCAAGAAAAAGCCACACAGGAAGTGGACATGGAGACATCCAAATGGGACGACAAGTGAAATTGATTTTATTATGTGTAACAAAAAATTCGTCATCGAAGACTGCAGTGTGCTAAACAAGTTCAACACAGGTAGTGACCATAGATTGGTGAGATGTAAGATGCACCTCAACACTAAACTTGAACGTGGCAAGCTCATAAGACAAACAAAATCTATTGACATAACCAACCTTAAAAAACACCATAATACCTTCAAGTTGGAACTGAAGAACAGGTTCTCTGCTTTAGAAGGCCTAACATCGGAAGAAGTGGATATTTCTGAAGTTAACAGAAAAGTAACCAAAGCTCTTATGGAAACAGCAACAAAATTAGCTGGGTCTAAGAACAAGTTGCATGTGAACAAATTATCAGGAAAAACCAAAATGTTGATGCAAAAAGAAGAGAGATGAGGACAACTAAAGAAGATGTGACTTCCAAAGTGGAATATATAGAGCTATGCAAGACAGTAAGAAAAAGTATCACTGAAGACGTAAGGAAATTCAACTGTGAACTAGTGAGGAAAGCAATTGAAAACAACCAAAGCCTAAAGATAGCAAAGGGACATCTCAGTAAGGGAAGAAAACAGATTATGGCACTGAGAAAAGAAGATGGTTCTATAACAAGAAATAGAGGCGAAATTTTGACAAGAGTGAAAGATTTCTACTCCAAATTATATGAAAGGGATGATATATGCACTCCAGACATCATGAAAGATACCAGTACCAGAGTTCCTCCAGTCCTTCCAGCAGAAGTTGCACATGCAATCAAGAACATGAAGCGAGGAAAAGCTCCAGGAGAAGATGGAATTACTGTAGACATCATACAAGAAGCAAGTGGAGAAATCGAAACAGTACTCGCCCAAATTTTCACTCGATGCCTTAATGAAAGAAAGATTCCTGAGGATTGGAACACCGCTACAATGATCCTGCTACATAAGAAAGGTGACATTGAGGATCTCGGAAACTACAGACCTATCAGCCTCCTATCAGTAGTTTATAAAATCTTCACTAAAGTTCTTTCACACCGCTTGAAGGTAACACTGGACATGGCTCAACCGAGAGAACAAGCTGGATTCAGGAGTGGCTACAGCACAATAGATCATATCCACGTACTGAGAGAACTAATTGAAAGAGCGAGGGAATATGAACTTCCATTGTGCATGGCTTTTATCGATTATGAAAAAGCCTTTGATTCGGTGAAACCATCAGCAGTTACCACGGCTCTGAAATCCTGCGGTATTGAAGATGCATACATTAATATTATTAATAACATCTATGAAAATGCAAGTGCAAAGATTAGGCTGTTTGAAAATACAACACACGTAAAAATTGGAAAGGGAGTGAGACAAGGTGACACCATATCTCCGAAGCTCTTTAATGCCACATTGGAGGGTGTTTTTCAGTCACTGAGCTGGGAAAACAAGGGGATAAAGATTAATGGAGATTATCTAACCCACCTTCGTTTTGCTGATGACGTAGTCATTTTTGCAACTACCCCATCAGAGCTGCAGAGTATGATCCAGGAACTTGCTGACAAGAGTAAAGAAGTGGGATTAAAAATGAACTTTCAGAAGACAAAAGTGATGTTCAATGCTTTTACAAGAAATGAAGATTTATCGATTGATGGAGAAAAGCTGGAGATAACAGACACGTACGTTTATCTTGGACAGCAGATATCAAGTGAGGGTCACATTGATGAAGAAATTAATCGGCGTACAAACCTTGCCTGGAGAGCTTTTGGAAGAAACAGCATAATTTTCAAGAGCAATATGCCATTATGTCTTAAAAGAAAAGTGTTTGATCAATGCATCCTTCCAGTGCTTACGTATGGTGCGGAGACGTGGACCTTAACTAAAAGAGACATACAAAGGCTGCAGACAACTCAAAGCAGCATGGAGAGGTGGATGCTTGGTGTAACCAGGAGAGATAAGAAGAGGAACTCGTGGATCCGAAAAATGACAAGAGTGGAAGACATCATGATCAGAGTTAAATCCCTGAAATGGCAATGGGCTGGACATACTGCCAGAAGGACAGATCATCGATGGACAGCTGAAATTTTAGATTGGATTCCAAGGGACAGGAAAAGACCCAGAAGAAGACCACATGGGAGATGGGTGGATGAAATTCGAAAGTATGCAGGGGTGACATGGAGGAGACTGGCACAAGACAGACCGTTGTGGAGGAAACTTGGGGAGACCTTCGTCCAGCAGTGGATTGATAATGGTTGACGATGATGATGATGATGATGATGATATATAATTCTGCTTTGTTGGTTATATATATATATGTCAACAGTTACAATGGCTATGAAATCCTCCGGTATTGAAGATACATACATGAATATTACTAATAACATCTATGAAAATAATGCAAGTGCAAAGATTCGGCTGTTTGAAAATACAACACACATAAAAATTGGAAAGGGAGTGAGACAAGGTGACACCATATCTCCGAAGCTCTTTAATGCCACATTGGAAAATGTCTTGCAATCACTGAACTAGGAAAACAAAGGGATAAAGATTAATGGAGATTATCTAACTCACTTTCGTTTTTCTGATGATCATTTTTTGTAACTACCCCGTCAGAGCTGCAGAGTATGATCCAGGAACTTGCTGACAACAGTAAAGAAGTGGGATTAAAAATGAACTTTCAGAAGACAAAAGTGATGTTCAATGCTTTTACAAGAAATGAAGATTTATCGATTGATGGAGAAAAGCTGGAGATAACAGACACGTACGTTTATCTTGGACAGCAGATATCAAGTGAGGGTCACATTGATGAAGAAATTAATCGGCGTACAAAACTTGCCTGGAGAGCTTTTGGAAGAAACAGCATAATTTTCAAGAGCAATATGCCATTATGTCTTAAAAGAAAAGTGTTTGATTAATGCATCCTTCCAGTGCTTACGTATGATGCAGAGACGTGGACCTTAACTAAAAGAGACATACAAAGGCTGCAGACAACTCAAAGCAGCATGGAGAGGTGCATGCTTGGTGTAACCAGGAGAGATAAGAAGAGGAACTCGTGGATCCGAAAAACGACAAGAGTGAAAGACATCATGATCAGAGTTAAATCCCAGAAATGTCAATGGGCTGGACATATTGCCAGAAGGACAGACCATCGATGGACAGCCGAAATTTTAGATTGGATTCCAAGGGAGAGGAAAAGACCCAGAAGAAGACCACATGGCAGATGGGTGGATGAAATTCGAAAGTATGCGGGAGTGACATGGAGGAGACTGGCTCAAGATAGACCGTTGTGGAGGAAACTTGGAGAGACCTTCGTCCAGCAGTGGATTGATAATGGTTGACAATGATGATGATGATGATGATATATATATATATATATATTCCAAGGGACAGGAAAAGACCCAGAAAAAGACCACATGGGAGATGGGTGGATGAAATTCGTAAATATGCGGGAGTGACATGGAGGAGACTGGCACAAGACAGACTGTTGTGGAGGAAACTTGGGGAGACCTTCGTCCACCAGTGGATTGATAATGGTTGACAATGATGATGATATATAATTCTGCTTTGTTGGTTATATATATATATGTCAACAGTTACAATGGCTATGAAATCCTCCGGTATTGAAGATACATACATGAATATTACTAATAACATCTATGAAAATAATGCAAGTGCAAAGATTCGGCTGTTTGAAAATACAACACACATAAAAATTGGAAAGGGAGTGAGACAAGGTGACACCATATCTCCGAAGCTCTTTAATGCCACATTGGAAAATGTCTTGCAATCACTGAATTAGGAAAACAAAGGGATAAAGATTAATGGAGATTATCTAACTCACTTTCGTTTTTCTGATGATCATTTTTTGTAACTACCCCGTCAGAGCTGCAGAGTATGATCCAGGAACTTGCTGACAACAGTAAAGAAGTGGGATTAGAAATGAACTTTCAGAAGACAAAAGTGATGTTCAATGCTTTTACAAGAAATGAAGATTTATCGATTGATGGAGAAAAGCTGGAGATAACAGACACGTACGTTTATCTTGGACAGCAGATATCAAGTGAGGGTCATATTGGTGAAGAAATTAATCGGCGTACAGAACTTGCCTTTAGAGCTTTTGGAAGAAACAGCATAATTTTCAAGAGCAATATGCCATTATGTCTTAAAAGAAAAGTGTTTGATCAATGCATCCTTCCAGTGCTTACGTATGATGCAGAGACGTGGACCTTAACTAAAAGAGACATACAAAGGCTGCAGACAACTCAAAGCAGCATGGAGAGGTGCATGCTTGGTGTAACCAGGAGAGATAAGAAGAGGAACTCGTGGATCCGAAAAACGACAAGAGTGAAAGACATCGTGATCAGAGTTAAATCCCAGAAATGTCAATGGGCTGGACATATTGCCAGAAGGACAGACCATCGATGGACAGCCGAAATTTTAGATTGGATTCCAAGGGAGAGGAAAAGACCCAGAAGAAGACCACATGGCAGATGGGTGGATGAAATTCGAAAGTATGCGGGAGTGACATGGAGGAGACTGGCTCAAGATAGACCGTTGTGGAGGAAACTTGGAGAGACCTTCGTCCAGCAGTGGATTGATAATGGTTGACAATGATGATGATGATGATGATATATATATATATATATATATAATTCTGCTTTGTTGGTTATATATATATATGTCAACAGTTACAATGGCTATGAAATCCTCCGGTATTGAAGATACATACATGAATATTACTAATAACATCTATGAAAATAATGCAAGTGCAAAGATTCGGCTGTTTGAAAATACAACACACATAAAAATTGGAAAGGGAGTGAGACAAGGTGACACCATATCTCCGAAGCTCTTTAATGCCACATTGGAAAATGTCTTGCAATCACTGAACTAGGAAAACAAAGGGATAAAGATTAATGGAGATTATCTAACTCACTTTCGTTTTTCTGATGATCATTTTTTGTAACTACCCCGTCAGAGCTGCAGAGTATGATCCAGGAACTTGCTGACAACAGTAAAGAAGTGGGATTAAAAATGAACTTTCAGAAGACAAAAGTGATGTTCAATGCTTTTACAAGAAATGAAGATTTATCGATTGATGGAGAAAAGCTGGAGATAACAGACACGTACGTTTATCTTGGACAGCAGATATCAAGTGAGGGTCATATTGGTGAAGAAATTAATCGGCGTACAGAACTTGCCTTTAGAGCTTTTGGAAGAAACAGCATAATTTTCAAGAGCAATATGCCATTATGTCTTAAAAGAAAAGTGTTTGATTAATGCATCCTTCCAGTGCTTACGTATGATGCAGAGACGTGGACCTTAACTAAAAGAGACTTACAAAGGCTGCAGACAACTCAAAGCAGCATGGAGAGGTGCATGCTTGGTGTAACCAGGAGAGATAAGAAGAGGAACTCGTGGATCCGAAAAACGACAAGAGTGAAAGACATCATGATCAGAGTTAAATCCCAGAAATGTCAATGGGCTGGACATATTGCCAGAAGGACAGACCATCGATGGACAGCCGAAATTTTAGATTGGATTCCAAGGGAGAGGAAAAGACCCAGAAGAAGACCACATGGCAGATGGGTGGATGAAATTCGAAAGTATGCGCGAGTGACATGGAGGAGACTGGCTCAAGATAGACCGTTGTGGAGGAAACTTGGAGAGACCTTCGTCCAGCAGTGGATTGATAATGGTTGACAATGATGATGATGATGATGATATATATATATATATATATATATATATAATTCTGCTTTGTTGGTTATATATATATATGTCAACAGTTACAATGGCTATGAAATCCTCCGGTATTGAAGATACATACATGAATATTACTAATAACATCTATGAAAATAATGCAAGTGCAAAGATTCGGCTGTTTGAAAATACAACACACATAAAAATTGGAAAGGGAGTGAGACAAGGTGACACCATATCTCCGAAGCTCTTTAATGCCACATTGGAAAATGTCTTGCAATCACTGAACTAGGAAAACAAAGGGATAAAGATTAATGGAGATTATCTAACTCACTTTCGTTTTTCTGATGATCATTTTTTGTAACTACCCCGTCAGAGCTGCAGAGTATGATCCAGGAACTTGCTGACAACAGTAAAGAAGTGGGATTAAAAATGAACTTTCAGAAGACAAAAGTGATGTTCAATGCTTTTACAAGAAATGAAGATTTATCGATTGATGGAGAAAAACTGGAGATAACAGATACGTATGTTTATCTTGGACAGCAGATATCAAGTGAGGGTCACATTGATGAAGAAATTAATCGGCGTACAAAACTTGCCTGGAGAGCTTTTGGAAGAAACAGCATAATTTTCAAGAGCAATATGCCATTATGTCTTAAAAGAAAAGTGTTTGATCAATGCATCCTTCCAGTGCTTACGTATGGTGCAGAGACGTGGACCTTAACTAAAAGAGACATACAAAGGCTGCAGACAACTCAAAGCAGCATGGAGAGGTGCATGCTTGGTGTAACCAGGAGAGATAAGAAGAGGAACTCGTGGATCCGAAAAATGACAAGAGTGGAAGACATCATGATCAGAGTTAAATCCCTGAAATGGCAATGGGCTGGACATACTGCCAGAAGGAACAGACCATCGATGGACAGCCGAAATTTTAGATTGGATTCCAAGGGACAGGAAAAGATCCAGAAGAAGACCACATGGGAGATGGGTGGATGAAATTCGAAAGTATGCGGGAGTGACATGGAGGAAACTTGGGGAGACCTTCGTCCAGCAGTGGATTGATAATGCTTGACAATGATGCTGATGATGATGATGATACAATTTGAACCCTCGATGGACAGCCAAAATTTTAGATTGGATTCCAAGGGACAGGAAAAGACCCAGAAGAAGACCACATGGAAGATGGGTGGATGAAATTCGAAAGTATGCGGGAGTGACATGGAGGAAACTTGGGGAGACCTTCGTCCTGCAGTGGATTGATAATGGTTGACAATGATGATGATGATGATGATATCATGATGATGATGATGATATCATCATCATCATCATTGTCAACCATTATCAATCCACTGCTGGACGAAGGTCTCCCCAAGTTTCCTCCACAACGGTCTGTCTTGTGCCAGTCTCCTCCATGTCACTCCCGCATATTTACGAATTTCATCCACCCATCTCCCATGTGGTCTTTTTCTGGGTCTTTTCCTGTCCCTTGGAATCCAATCTAAAATTTCGGCTGTCCATCTATGGTCTGTCCTTCTGGCAGTATGTCCAGCCCATTGCCATTTCAGGGATTTAACTCTGATCATGATGTCTTCCACTCTCGTCATTTTTCGGATCCACGAGTTCCTCTTCTTATCTCTCCTGGTTATACCAAGCATGCACCTCTCCATGCTGCTTTGAGTTGTCTGCAGCCTTTGTATGTCTCTTTTAGTTAAGGTCCACGTCTCTGCACCATACGTAAGCACTGGAAGGATGCATTGATCAAACACTTTTCTTTTAAGACATAACGGCATATTGCTCTTGAAAATTATGCTGTTTCTTCCAAAAGCTCTCCAGGCAAGTTTTGTACGCCGATTAATTTCTTCATCAATGTGACCCTCACTTGATATCTGCTGTCCAAGATAAACATACGTATCTGTTATCTCCAGTTTTTCTCCATCAATCGATAAATCTTCATTTCTTGTAAAAGCATTGAACATCACTTTTGTCTTCTGAAAGTTCATTTTTAATCCCACTTCTTTACTCTTGTCAGCAAGTTCCTGGATCATACTCTGCAGCTCTGATGGGGTAGTTGCAAAAATGACTACGTCATCAGCAAAACGAAGGTGGGTTAGATAATCTCCATTAATCTTTATCCCTTTGTTTTCCCAGTTCAGTGATTGAAAGACATTTTCCAATGTGGCATTAAAGAGCTTCGGAGATATGGTGTCACCTTGTCTCACTCCCTTTCCAATTTTTATGTGTGTTGTATTTTCAAACAGCCGAATCTTTGCACTTGCATTATCATAGATGTTATTAATAATACTAATGTATGCATCTTCAATACCGCAGGATTTCAGAGCCGTGGTAACTGCTGATGGTTTCACCGAATCAAAGGCTTTTTCATAATCGATAAAAGCCATGCACAATGGAAGTTCATATTCCCTCGCTCTTTCAATTAGTTCTCTCAGTACGTGGATATGATCTATTGTGCTGTAGCCACTCCTGAATCCAGCTTGTTCTCTCGGTTGAGCCATGTCCAGTGTTACCTTCAAGCGGTGTGAAAGAACTTTAGTGAAGATTTTATAAACCACTGATAGGAGGCTGATAGGTCTGTAGTTCCTGAGATCCTCAATGTCACCTTTTTTATGTAGCAGGATCATTGTAGCATTGTTCCAATCCTCAGGAATCTTCCCTTCATTAAGGCATCGAGTGAAATTAAGGCATCTTCATTAAGGTCACATTGATGATGATATATATATATATATATATATAATTCTGCTTTGTTGGTTATATATATATATGTCAACAGTTACAATGGCTATGAAATCCTCCGGTATTGAAGATACATACATGAATATTACTAATAACATCTATGAAAATAATGCAAGTGCAAAGATTCGGCTGTTTGAAAATACAACACACATAAAAATTGGAAAGGGAGTGAGACAAGGTGACACCATATCTCCGAAGCTCTTTAATGCCACATTGGAAAATGTCTTGCAATCACTGAACTAGGAAAACAAAGGGATAAAGATTAATGGAGATTATCTAACTCACTTTCGTTTTTCTGATGATCATTTTTTGTAACTACCCCGTCAGAGCTGCAGAGTATGATCCAGGAACTTGCTGACAACAGTAAAGAAGTGGGATTAAAAATGAACTTTCAGAAGACAAAAGTGATGTTCAATGCTTTTACAAGAAATGATGATTTATCGATTGATGGAGAAAAACTGGAGATAACAGATACGTATGTTTATCTTGGACAGCAGATATCAAGTGAGGGTCACATTGATGAAGAAATTAATCGGCGTACAAAACTTGCCTGGAGAGCTTTTTGGAAGAAACAGCATAATTTTCAAGAGCAATATGCCATTATGTCTTAAAAGAAAAGTGTTTGATTAATGCATCCTTCCAGTGCTTACGTATGATGCAGAGATGTGGACCTTAACTAAAAGAGACATACAAAGGCTGCAGACAACTCAAAGCAGCATGGAGAGGTGCATGCTTGGTGTAACCAGGAGAGATAAGAAGAGGAACTCGTGGATCCGAAAAATGACAAGAGTGGAAGACATCATGATCAGAGTTAAATCCCTGAAATGGCAATGGGCTGGACATACTGCCAGAAGGAACAGACCATCGATGGACAGCCGAAATTTTAGATTGGATTCCAAGGGACAGGAAAAGACCCAGAAGAAGACCACATGGGAGATGGGTGGATGAAATTCGAAAGTATGCGGGAGTGACATGGAGGAGACTGGCACAAGACGGACCGTTGTGGAGGAAACTTGGTGAGACCTTCGTCCATCAGTGGATTGATAATGGTTGACAATGATGATGATGATGATACAATTTGAACCCTCGATGGACAGCCAAAATTTTAGATTGGATTCCAAGGGACAGGAAAAGACCCAGAAGAAGACCACATGGGAGATGGGTGGATGAAATTCGAAAGTATGCAGGGGTGACATGGAGGAGACTGCCACAAGACAGACCGTTGTGGAGGAAACTTGGTGAGACCTTCGTCCAGCAGTGGATTGATAATGCTTGACAATGATGATGATGATGATGATGATACAATTTAAACCCTCGATGGACAGCCAAAATTTTAGATTGGATTCCAAGGGACAGGAAAAGACCCAGAAGAAGACCACATGGGAGATGGGTGGATGAAATTCGAAAGTATGCAGGTGTGACATGGAGGAGACTGGCACAAGACAGACCGTTGTAGAGGAAACTTGGTGAGACCTTCGTCCAGCAGTGGATTGATAATGCTTGACAATGATGATGATGATGATGATACAATTTAAACCCTCGATGGACAGCCAAAATTTTAGATTGGATTCCAAGGGACAGGAAAAGACCCAGAAGAAGACCACATGGAAGATGGGTGGATGAAATTCGAAAGTATGCGGGAGTGACATGGAGGAAACTTGGGGAGACCTTCGTCCAGCAGTGGATTGATAATGGTTGACAATGATGATGATGATACAATTTGAATATTTTACGTGCCATTTGTCCTGATGAAGCTAGGTCAATACCCAGTGAAATTTTGGTCGACTTGAAAAAATAAATATTTGTGGCAAACTACGTTGTATTATCTTAATTATAAGATAAATTTTAACCTGCGTCGTCTTCGCAAATTCACTCCATGATCACGAGGTGTATCACCTGGTGTAGTATGCGCATTGGTTTATAACTACCTGCGCAATTAAGAGCAGTGAATCTGTAGACAATGGATAAACCTCAGATAAAATCGCTGGAAGATTAAATTGTGTGAGATGCAAGAATAATAAGCTTAATTTTGCGTGTGATTTCCCATTAATTATCTTCCTTATTGTATAAGGTTCCTGTTCTTTATTATTGATGGAAGAGAGGTGTTCAGATGTTGGCTAAATTGGTTTTAAAAGCTTTTGGGGCAGGAAGTTCTCAAGTGATTAATGAAAAAGGGAGAAGAAAAATTTGACTCAAGGCGTTTTAAAGAGATTTGAGGTCATGAGGTCAATGACATCACTCTGTGGTGGCAACTTCTGAAGGTCGCCCACACACACACACACACGCAGATGCTACCCACAGCGCCTGTGTGTGTGAAATAACTTGAGTTAAGACTTGCGGCCGCTGTTTCGAGAAAACAAGTTTCATTTTTTTTTTTTTTTTTTTTGGATGTGTTTTCGCTTCTAGCCTTGCTGTGTATGATTACGCTTTGGCCTGATTCACTTTCTCGAAGTTATGTCAGCTGATATCCTTATAAAGTAATGCGCAAACGCCACCTGTCATCTCGAGGTGACCTAACAACCAACATAAGGAAGCTTTTGGGGAGACAAGAAGACCCCAATCGCGTTCACGCCCTGTGGACAAAAAATCTGTCATTTAGGCCTCCGTTCCTGAGAATTTCATTTAGTTTTTTCTACCTGGCCTACCACCACGAAGAAAAACAGCATTTCCTTTCACGTAGGCCAGTGTTGTACAGCTAGCGGACCGAGAAACGAAATTTAGCTGCCCCAAAAATGGAAAAAAGTAAACTAAATTTCGCTTCTGACTTTCCGGAAGGTGACGTATTCCAATTAATAAAAATGTTACACAATGCATCAATAACAAGGAACTACAATCATTTGGAAAAGTTTAACACCACCTGTCAATTAATTTAAAATTAAGATTTTAAAAGAAACCACTAGTCAGAAATATTTTGAAAAAAAAAAAAAAAAAAATGACATTTTTTTTTTTTTTTTTTTTTTGATTGGAGGTTTAACGACCACCGTGAGCAACTCAATGGGCTATAAGCAGTCGCCCGTCCCTAATTTAGGGTCACTGGTTCCAGGGAAGGGAGAGATCCAGTGCCGTAAGACAAACACAACATCCATGCCTGACCGGGATTCGAACCCGGACCCCTTACGGACGAATGATCAGAGGCCAGCGCCACCGGGGCGGCATAAATGACATCACCGATGAATACTTCCATTCTTCAGAACACAAAAAGACCGAACGCAGTGCTTTGTTTTAACCACCTTTGTTGGTTTTTTTTTATAACAAATAATGCCGCCGAACTTTACAGTTGGCACAATACATTCCCCAGGCAAGAGGCGTTCTCCAGGCAGACGCCAAACCCAGACCCTGCCATCCGAACGGTAGAGGGTGAACCTTGATTCGCCTCCCCGGTGGCGCAGTGGTCTAAGGCGCTGGCCTCTGATCATTCGTCCCTACAGGGTCCGGGTTCGAATCCCGGTTAGGCATGGATGTTGTGTTTGTCTTACGGCACTGGCTCTCTCCCTTCCCTGGAACCAGTGACCCTAAATTAGGGACGGGCGACTGCTTATAGCCCATTGAGTTGCTCACGGTGGTCGTTAAACCTCCAATTAAAAAAAAAAAAAAAAAAAAAAAAAAGAACCTTGATTCGTCGCTCCACAGAACCTGTTTCCACTGTCGACGTTCTTTGCACCACGTTAGCCGAGCAGCGCTATTGGACTTGGTGATCAAAGGCTTGTGGGTCCATGATAACCGAGCAGATGGGCTTCCTTACGGATGGTATTCATCGAAAGAACACTCCCGGATGCCTGTTGAAACTCCTCGCGGATGTGGCCCATCGACTTGGTGCGGTTCTTCCGAATTTCTCTGGCCAGCACCCGTCGGTCTCTATAAACTCCCAGTTTTGTGGGTCTGCCGGGTCGGGGGCACATTCCGACAGTCACCACTCATCTTCCACTTGCCAATCACGTAGGCCACTGTCGATTTTGGGTACTCGCTGGATATCTCATCGGCCATTTCTGTGATACCCGACGATTACACCTTTCTCGAAATCAGAGAGCTCCGAACTGCGTGGCATCTTGCATGCGACTGGTTGCGTTGTTTGTTTCCACACGATATTTAACGGCGGCCGCCGTGACGCGTATCAGGACCGCAGATATCGTCGATTGCAGGGGTGTCCAATTACTTGTTGGTAGATAGTGTAGTTCCAAATGTAAATCTTGTGCCCCTTCAATCGAAAATGCAAAGGTCTACGTATCTGTCCTATATACGAAGCGCCACATTTACGTGGAATTTGATAAATCCCCCACGAGGTTTTGTCTTCAACTATAGTTCTTTGATCCTAAAAAGGTCATTTTGTTTAACGGTTTAAAAATCACTTTAAAATTGTTGCTAAGCAATAGAAGTAACTTTTTTTTTCTAAATTTTAGGTACATACTATTGCTAACATGATACCAAGTAATTGTGAGGATTAAGATTTGAACACTTATTTGTACATGAACTCCATTCTTCTTCTGAATACTTTATTTGTAAATGGATTCCATTCTTATTTCCTTTTGTGTGAACTTGAGTGTTACGTTTTCATGAAAAGTTTCTTCCGAGTACTTTTATATGTTTAAAAAGGATGTTTTTCCCGATTGACATTTCTCGAATGTACATGCGGGGCTCTAAGATACACAGTGCGTCAAATAATTTTTAAGACTGGCGCTAGATTTCAGCCTACGGTGGCGCCACCAGTGTAATCGCGAATGCGTTATAAACCGTGACCATCTGCTTGATTTCTGTCAAAACTACTGCGCAGTTGTTAAAGTAACTCAAACGAAACGGCCGTTCATTAGAGAAGTCAAATTTTTTTCATGTTGAATTATTAAGATGGAACAAAGGGATGTTATTAAATTTAATGCAAAACTTGGTAAACGTTTTGTTTAAGTAGATCAAATGTTTTCCTGTGGCACAAATTTTTTTGGACGGAAGAGATACGATAGAAGATGATAAGCATACCGGAAGACCAAGTTCATCTACGACACCTAAGATTATTGAAAAAGTGCTTGATTTCGTGGCAAACAATCGATGTGCGTTACTAAGAATGATGGAAGAGTCTTTAAACATCAACAAAGAAACGATTCGAACCATCCTGCATGAAGATTTGGGCAAAACAAAAGTCTGTGCTAAATTTGTTCCACACACGTTAACCAATGAACAAAAATCAAGGAGAAGTGCACATTGCAGAGACATCATTTCAGCCGCTGAAAACGATCCAAACTTCTTAAAATCGATTGTTACAGGTGATGAAACATGGTGTTTTCAATATGATCCTAAAACAAAGCGGCAAAGTGCGGAATGGAAGTCAAGAAACTCACCACAAGCCAAAAAGACAAGAAAAGTTCCATCGAAAATCAAAACAATGCTCATTACATTCTTTGATAGTAAGAGTAATATCCACAAAGAATTTGTTCCAAGTGGACAAACAATTACTGGTGAGTTTTATTTAAATGTTTTGAGGCGTTTGATGGGCAGAATTCGTCGCATTCGTCCAGAATATCGGGATGAAAACAGTTGGTGTTTGTTGCACGATAATGCACCCAGTCACACCTCACTTCTTGTTCGTAGATTTTTGGCGAAAAGTAACGTCTGTGTGTTGAATCATCCACCGTATTCGCCTGATTTAGCACCCTGCGACTTTTGTTTGTTCCCAAAACTTAAAATGGCGTTAAAAGGGTGTTATTTTGATGATATTTCGACCATACAAACAGCTTCGACGCGTGCTTTGGAGGCAATTCCGCAAAGTGAACTGGAACAGGCATTCGAATCATTATTAAATCGCTGTAACAAGTAAGTGTATTGAAGCCGGAGGGACTTATTTTGAATAAGAAACCAAAACAAATTATAATTTCTTGTTTCTATTTCATTTTACAGACCCAGTCTTAGAAATTCTTTGCCACACTGTGTATATCTTGCTTCTAAAAACTTCTTTCGGCAGTTGTAGTTCTTGAGGGAAACTTTAATATTAGGTCTCCTAATCTGTACTTTATGTAATTTATGTAACAAGTGATGTCTTTACTGATTTCTTTTTGTTTTCATCAAGGGGATAAAACACCTTCAGATCATTTTTTAGTCGAGTTGTATCAAACTTTGCAGCATAGAGTTCTTTAAGTTCTGATAGTAGATGTTCAGGAACGCTTGCGCAACATTTATCAAAACAGTTCGAATCCAACAAAGCCACGAATTTAAGACATGATATCACCGATTTTAATTCATTGACGCTGCGCACAAACTGGAAAAGCTCTCGCAAAACACGTACTGTTTTCGGCCTGAACATGCGAGTGACTTAAGTAGTCTAAGTATCCTCTTTTCTGAGCTAGCCGTGGCCCGAAGCAATGCCCCCATTCCCCTTCGGCCGCTCATTGGTGTTGTCATGGAAACGCTAGCAGGCGATCTCTTGGACAGTCTTCCAATCAGAACAGCGAAGGCTCTTCTATTATAGAGCTGGTTGCGTTACGATGACGTCATCCGGCCACTAGGAGGAGCCCCGTTGGTCTTCGCTCGCCAGACTGATTCTCTTAGACAAAAGAAGCGAATCCACACGAGTGTTTTTTTCGCAGCGAAACACTGAAGAGCAATTGAATTAGTGACAGCTGGCGTTATGCAAATGTGGCGCTGTGGGCGGCCTTGTAAACGGAAACGACATGACGTATGCAGCGATCCGACAATATAAGGAGTGATGTGACGGGAATCAGTCAGAGTCGGACGCAGTATCTGTAAGACGAAGGATCTAAGCGCATTTGATCGTGGGAAAATTGTCTGGGCCCGACGAATGTGTCACTCCATCTCGGAAGTCGTGCACGCGCTGGGATTTTCACGAGCCACTGTGTCACGGGTGCACCGTGAGTACATCGAATCCGGTAAAACCATCCCTTCAAGGGCCAACTTCCGTGGACAACAGCGTGTGGATGAGCGGGGTCATCGTCGGCTAGCTCGCATTGTAACAGCTGATAGACAGGCCACACTGCAAGAAATCACTCGGCAATTTAACGCTGGTGCACAAAAACGTGTAAGCAGCCACACCGTCAAGAACCATCTCCTCGCTATGGGGTACAGAAGCCATCGTCCCACGAGGGTACCGCTGCTGACCGCACATCACAGGGTGCAAAGATTAGCATGGGCGCGGGAACATCGCCACTGGACGCTAGACATGTGGGAAAATGTTGCCTGGACTGATGAGTCGAGATTCACGTTGGTACATGCGGATGACAGGATTCGAGTACGGCGCAAACCACATGAAGCGATGGATCCTTCTTGCCAGTAGGGTACCGTTCAAGCTGGTGGGGGTGGCATTCTCGTCTGGGGACTGTTTACGAGGACTGAAATGGGACCCCTGGTACGTGTGACATCGTCCCTCACAGGTCAACGTTACCGGGATATCCTGGACGACCATTTGCTTCCGTTTGTGCGTCTTCAACATCCCACTGGGGACCTCATCCTGCAACAAGACAATGCAGCTCCCGAATTGTATCCGAATGGTTGGATGAACACTCCACCGACGTGACCTCGCTTCCTTGGCCAGCTAGGTCACCTGACCTGGGATGCCATCGAGAGAGATGACCCCCTCCATCAAATCTTCGTGAACTGTGGGAGCTTGTTCAGGGGTCGTGGATCCGTATGGCTTCCCAACGCTTCCGGTGTCTTGTCGAGTCCATGCCGAGACGAATCTTCGCCGTCATCAGGGCGAAAGGTGGTGCTACACGTTACTAGACAGGTATCTCTAATTCAATTGCTCTTCAGTGTATCTTAATACCGTTGACAATTGGCTTTTTTTATTTGTGTATATTTAATTGACTTTGTTCCACTCCTCAGGACGGTGGCGCAGTGGTCTAAGCGATGGCCTCTGATCATTCGTCCCTACAGGGTCCGGGTTCGAATCCCGGTGAGGCATGAATGTTGTGTTTGTCTTACGGCACTGGCTCTCTCCCTTCCCTGGAACCAGTGGCCCTAAATTAGGGACGGGCGACTGCTTATAGCCCATTGAGTTGCTCACGGCGGTCGTTAAAATTCCAATCAAGAAAAAAATCCTCAGGAATCTTGCTTTAATGAACGGAATATTCCTGAGGATTGGAACAATGCTACAATGATTCTGCTACATAAAAAAAAGTGACATTGAGGATCTCAGGAACTACAGACCTATCAGCCTCCTATCAGTGGTTTATAAAATCTTCACTAAAGTTCTTTCACACCGCTTGAAGGTAACACTGGACATGGCTCAACCGAGAGAACAAGCTGGATTCAGGAGTGGCTACAGCACAATAGATCATATCCACGTACTGAGAGAACTAATTGAAAGAGCGAGGGAATATGAACTTCCATTGTGCATGGCTTTTATCGATTATGAAAAGTCTTTGATTCGGTGAAACCATCAGCAGTTACAATGGCTCTGAAATCCTGCGATATTGAAGATGCATACATTCATATTATTAATAACATCTATGAAAATGCAAGTGCAAAGATTCGGCTGTTTGAAAATACAACACACATAAGAATTGGAAAGGGAGTGAGCCAAGGTGACACTATATCTCCCAAACTCTTTAATGGGAAAACAAGGGGATAAAGATTAAAGGAGATTATCTAACCCACCTTCGTTTTGCTGATGACGTAGTCATTTTTGCACCAACCCCATCAGAGCTGCAGAGTATGATCCAGGAACTTGCTGACAAGAGTAAAGAAGTGGGATTAAAAATGAACTTTCAGAAGACAAAAGTGATGTTCAATGCTTTTACAAGAAATGAAGATTTATCGATTGATGGAGAAAAGCTGGAGATAACAGACACGTACGTTTATCTTGGACAGCAGATATCAAGTGAGGGTCACGATGAAGAAATTAATCGGCGTACAAAACTTGCCTGGAGAGCTTTTGGAAGAAACAGCATAATTTTCAAGAGCAATATGCCATATGTCTTAAAAGAAAAGTGTTTGATCAATGCATCCTTCCAGTGCTTACGTATGATGCAGAGACGTGGACCTTAACTAAAAGAGACATACAAAGGCTGCAGACAACTCAAAGTAGCATGGAGAGATGCATGCTTGGTGTAAGCAGGAAAGATAAGAAGAGGAACTCGTGGATCAGAAAAATGACAAGACATCATGATCAGAGTAAAATCCCTGAAATGGTAATGGGCTGGACATACTGCCAGAAGGACAGGCCGTCGATGGACAGCCGAAATTTTAGATTGGATTCCAAGGGACAGGAAAAGACCCAGAAGAAGACCACATGGTAGATGGGTGGATGAAATTCGAAAGTATGCAGGAGTAACATGGAGGAGACTGGCACAAGACAGACCGTTGTGGAAGAAACTTGGGGAGAGCTTCGTCCAGCAGTGGATTGCGCAGTTGTTTAAGGCGCTGGCCTCTGATCATTCGTTCGTAAGGGCTCCGGGTTCAAATCCCGGTGAGGCATGGATGTTGTGTTTGTCTTACGGCACTGGCTCTCTCCCTTCCCTGGAACCAGTGACCCTAAATTAGGGACGGGCGACTGCTTATAGTCCATTGAGTTGCTCACGGCGGTCGTTAAACCTCCAATCAAAAAAAAAAAAAAAATTAGAAGTGGATTGATAATGGTTGACAATGATGATGATGATATATATAGCCGCCTCCAACAAGAATTCCTGGGTGCACCACTAGGTCGACCTTTCTCTTTTTACAACAACTTACGTTTACAAGTTCAGGCTTCTTGCTATTCAGAAAAAAAAAAAAAACCACTGCCCAGAAAACCCTATTCTATCCAAAAGCAAGTTTTCTGCTGTGATTATTAGAATCACAGAAAGAAAAGAGACAAAGTGTTTACACACTGCCGGACAATTGCTAAGGACGGATCGTAAACGGCTATACAGCGCATAAAAAAGTAAGTGTGGTTGGATGCCAAGTGAAATAAAATAATGTCAGAATGCCAGGACATTACAAGAAAGACAATTTATTGTGCTCTGAAATCCAGAAGGCTTTGGAACGTGTTCAAGGGACAAACAGGCCATTTTGTGCAGAATACGTAAACGTGAAAAAAATGCAATTACCGTCCGCAGGCGTTCCGGCGTAAGATGTCAATACGGGATATGGCCACCATGGAGGGCGATGCAAGATTCCACACGTCGTGTCATGCTTTGCACAACATTATCAAGCAGCTGTTGGGGTAATTTATCCCATTCCTCTGTCAGTGCACGGATGAGGGTGTCCTTGTTTATTGGAGGGCATTGGCGACCAGCAAGACTCCTCCCCAAAGCATCCCACACATTTTCAATGGGATTCAGATCTGGAGAACGTGCTGGCCATACGAGGCGGACAGCGACTGTTCGATGACATGTTGCGTTGTCGTCCATGAAAATGAATCTATCACCGACAGCACCACGGAACATGCGAACACGAGGTAGCAGAACATCCTTAATATATCGTTGGCCAGTGATAGTCCCAGTTGGAAGCACATAGAGGGACGTACTGCCATTGATCATGATGCCAGCCCATACCATGACACTACATGTCCGATATCGGTCCCTTTCGTGTATGTTTGCTGGACAATATGCAGTACCACTATCACGCCAGATCAGTTGTCGTCGACAATCAGACGATAGACTGTATCTACTCTCATCTGAGAAGAGGACAGCAGACCAGTCGTTATCAGTCCAATTGCGATGTTGATGGCACCATTGCAAACGGGCGGTACGGTGACGTCTGGACAATGGGATGCACACAACAGGACGGCGGGCGTATAGTCCTCCTTCATGCAAACGTCTGGCGACAGTTTTTCGGGAGATCCGCTTGCCAGTAGCAGCCATAAACTGACTTGCTACCTCACTAGCTGTGCTGCGCCGGTGTGTTTTTGTTGATAGCACTATGTACCGATCTTCTGCAGGTGTCGTACTGCGAACACGACCTCCCCCGTGAAGTTTGCTACACTCTCCATTTGTTTGAAATGATTTCCAAAGCCTTGAAACAACACTGTGGCTGACGTCGAACTCCCTGGCAACATCTGTTATTTTTCGCCCTTCTTCAATCTTGCCAATAATACGGCCACGCGTAAAATCATCTAGGTGATGTCGGGAAGACATACTGAAAATTGCAAGTCCGTCAATTGATTCTTTCCCTTTCAACTTTGCGTTTGAACAACAACGGTCAATACGCGTCCAAATCCTTTATATCTCTTATCAGCGCTCTGACGTCACGAACAAGTTCGGCAATCCAAAATTTGCATACGCACAACACGTCTTACTGTATCCCGCACTTATGCTAATTTCCACATTTTCCTGCCTTCCATTTTATGGTTGCTATTGTCATCCGTCCTTAAGTATTGTGAGGACGAACAAAAAAAAAAAAAAAAATGTTTTCAGTCGTCAAATTCCGAAGGTGGAAATGTCTACTGTCTTATGACATTTGGCGTCTGGATAGTTTATTTTCGTCCATGTTTGAGGAGAACGAACAGATCTGTTCACCTTTCACTTCGACGAATCTAAGAGCATGCATAAATAAACGGGAAGTTCTGTAAGGCAGCGAAAGGAAAAAGTGAAAGCTTTCACAGCTGGGTACCACGTGGTGTCAATACCCTCGTTCGCATCGTCTGCCGAACGGAAAACTTCTTCACAGCACTCAGCAATAAAAGCACTTTCATGGATTTTTTTTTTTTTTTTTCTTTTCCCGTCGAGCCCGCACGAACACAGGTCACGTGATGCCATTGTCACAAACTTCCACCAGAAGATAAAATACAGAAGTTATCAAAGATATGCGCGCTATTTATTACTTTTTTTTTGTCTGCCAATCAATTATTTCCTGTATCAGTTCCCCTATGTAATCTTACCCAATCCTTCTAGTATCTCATACATTCATCACGTAAAAAAAAAAAAATACAAATAGGCTCAGTTCTGATTGAGCCGTCAGTTTGGAACGTAGGACTACGACTTGTACACTATCTACCAACAAGTAATTGGACACCCCTGCAATCGACGATATCTGCGGTCCTGATACACCTCACGGCCTCCGCCGTTAAATATCGTGTGTGGAAACAACAATGCAACCAGTCGCGTGCAAGATGCCACGCAGTTCGGAGCTCTCTGATTTCGAGAAAGGTGTAATCGTCGGGTATCACAGAAATGGCCGATGACATATCCAGCGAGTTGAAGTACCCAAAATCGAAAGTGGCCTACGTGATTGGCAAGTGGAAGATGAGAGGTGACTGTCGAAATGTGCCCCGACCCGGCAAACCCACAAAACTGGGCCACATCCGCGAGGAGTTTCAACAGGCATCCGGGAGTGTTCTTTCGATTAATACCATCCGTAAGGAAGCCCATCTGCTCGGTTATCATGGACCCACAAGCCTTTGATCACCAAGTCCAATAGCGCTGCTCGTCTAACGTGGTGCAAAGAACGTCGACAGTGGAAACAGGTTCTCTGGAGCGACGAATCAAGGTTCAACCTCTACCGTTCGGATGGCAGGGTCTGGGTTTGGCGTCTGCCTGGAGAACGCCTCCTGCCGGAATGTATTGTGCCAACTGTGAAGTTCGGCGGCGGTGGAATTATGCTATGGGGGTGTTTCTCCTGGTATGGCACGGGACCCTTGGTCGCAATTCCTGGTAGACTCAACGTCGAGACCTACTGCACCATTTTGGATGACCATGCGCTTCCTACGTTGTGGCAGTTTTACGGGGTGGACTCATACTTTCATGATGACAATGCCGCCTGTCATGTTGCGAGGTCCACCATGGCATGGTATGGTGATAATGGGGTTAATCGAATGGACTGGCCTTCCCAGAGCCTGGTCCTTTGTGACAGCGCCCGAACTCGAGCGTTGTACATTTAGTCGAGAACCCATTCCCTAGTTTATTTATTTATTTATGAATTTATTCATTTTTATTAATTCGTGTATTTTTTTGAAGAAGAAGTACGTTTTATTTTGCCATATACTTTCGGGTGAATCTTTTCTTTTTCTTTTCTCTCCGTCCCCTCTCTCCCAGCACAAGGCGGCACAGGGACAGACCGACATTGTAAGGATACAAACGCTGGCGACAGCCATCGGCGAGCTGGCTTTGTAGTATGTTTTATTGGGGGCAATAGAAGTGTTCACCGAGTCTAGCTTCCACAATGCGTGTTGGGCACACCGTAGACTTGTTGGATCCAGAGCTATAACGAAGTAAATTTCTCCGTCATTTTTATCTGCGCCAGGATTCGAACCCGGGTCCACTCATTCCGGAATAAGTTGCTCTACCAATTGAGCTACGCGGACATTTTATTCTGATTCCTATCTGCCTTTATGTCGTGTGCGTCCTTCTGGCAGGTACGTCACATCTCCTGGTACGTTACATCATCTCCCCCTTATTTTTTTTTTTTTTCGAAGTGCTGCTCTTATTTTTCCTATCTCGCGGTGTGGAAATAACATCACACCATTGCGAGATTGTGAACGGTCGGGTCATCCGGATAGTTCGGGCGCCATTATAACGAAGTGAATTTCTCCGTCATTTTTGGTCTACGCCGGGATTCGAACCCGGATCCCCTCATTCCGGAATAAGTCACTCTACCAATTGAGCTACGCGGACGTTTTATTCTGATTCCTATCTGCCTTTATGTCGTGTGCGTCCTTCTGGCAGGTACGTCACATCTCCTGGTACGTTACAGAGCTAGCAGTTTAATTGCGGTAAGGATTTACGGCCGGGAGTACTAGGGGTGTTCAAATGAAAAGGTACGAAACGTCATAAGAACGTAACCGTTAACATATTTGCCTATGTCGCTATGGGAGAACGTAGCGACACATCTAGGGATGCGATTAGAGTCGCCGGCGTGGATCGGAGCATGCGCAGGAGAGAGCAGAGGCTCTTATAAAGAGCGCCGTCCAATTGACAACTTGTTGAATTCCTCCAGCACAGACGAACCATTAACTCCGATGTGTACTGTGAGACACTCCGAAGCCTACGGAGGTCGATCAAGAACAAAAGACCGGGGCTGCTCACGGAGGGTGTGGTTCTGCTCCATGATAACGCGCGTCCACACGTCTCCAGCCTCACACACGCGGAACTGGCCAAATTCCAGTGGGAGCAGCTTCACCATCCGCCCTACAGCCCGGAAATGTCGCCCTGCGATTTCCATGTGTTTGGTCCCCTGAAAAAAACATCTGAAAGGGAAGCGCTTTCACTCGGACGACGAACTCAAGGACGCTGTGCAGGACTGGGTCTCGTCACGGCCACAGGAATTCTGGGAACAAGGAATCCTTCGGCTCGTTAATCAATGGGATCGTTGTGCTACGGCCTATGGTGTATACTTTGAATAAAGTCTTCATTTATACCCACAGTGTCGTTTCGTACCTTTTCATTTGAACACCCCTAGTAGTATCAGGCGGGAAACGTAACGAAGGGTTCTCAGAATTTCACTGGAACGGGTAGGAATCTTGAACCCCTAACGAATGGAAGATCAAAATGTTAATTTTCCGACCAGTGAGATCTACATTGGGGAATTTAATTCAGGGAGGCTTGTGTTTGCCAGCTAGTGATTGGATGATGGGATGTTTTCAGGTAGTGTGGGTCTTCTTGGGGGTCGTCGTCAAGATTTTATAAGAGAAGAGAAGAACTTCGTCACTTCACGTTTACAGTTTTTGCACGAAACTTTTTACCTTGGCTGGTTTCCCGGCGTGCATCGCGTGCACTGTCCTCCATGACTGTCACGCCGCCCCGGTGGCGCAGTGGTCTAAGGCGCTGGCCTCTGATCATTCGTCCGTAAGGGGTCCGGGTTCGAATCCCGGTCAGGCATGGATGTTGTGTTTGTCTTACGACACTGGTTCTCTCCGATCCCTGGAACCAGTGACCCTAAATTAGGGACGGGCGACTGCTTATAGCCCATTGAGTTGCTCACGGTGGTCGTTAAACCTCCAACCAAAAAAAAAAAAAAAAAATGACTGTCACCTAGGAAGCTACCGTAAGCTGCAGATGGGAGATCCCAAACCGAGGTTTTCGGATGAACCCACTAATGACCATTAGATCCCATACGACGTTCGCAGCTCCGAATGGAAGCTATAATAGCCACCGGACGAGAATTCTCCCGGATCAGGAGTGGTCAGCAGCGCGATATCTAGGCCAGGTTCGGATGTTAAGGTAGGAAATCCATCCTATTCTTTCTTTGGTGTCCCCTCACAAAATCTTTATCGGAGCAGTCCACACATAGAATTAATATTTTTATAAGCAAATAGTTAAATGAGTACAGGTTCCTGTCAAAGAGTCTTAAATCATTTTTGCTAATATCATGAGCGTATATTTATTATTATGCCAAATCACAACCAATAAATTGTTTTTGTTGTTAATTTTGTCTCGGTTCCATGATGATTGTATCGTTAACTACAATATGTGTGCTCAACCCTAGATTATTTGGAGAATATATATAACTTTTGGAACAGGAACTTACCAAATCACTTCATTTATGCTTTTTATTTTAAATCTAGACGTTCACAGAAATATTGCGGCACACAGCGGACCCTTTGACTCCCAAAGGGAAATCTGCTGTGTGATACACAACGCCCCGTCAGTGGATTCTGAAGCTGCGTCAGCCCTAAATTAGGGAATCGCAGAATCACAATCCACTCGACACTCCCTTGGCTCCCAATATTACGCCGGGTGAACCCAATTAGGAATCCGAGCGATAATACCTTAACCCTATCGAGCACCTCTGGGACGAGTTGGAGCTTCGACTTAAGGGGTGCCCCCACCGTCCGAAATCGGTGAAGGAACTGACCTGTCTTCTCCAAGCAAAGTGGAAGAAAATACCGCTAGCCGTCGTACAACGCCTGGTTGAGAGTATGCCCCGGAGGACGGTCGCAGCTGTAATCGCCGCTCGTGGAGACTCCACCAACTATTGAAGGTGAATAAACTGTGATACCGACGATTACACCTTTCTCGAAATCAGAGAGCTCCGGACTGCGTGGCATCTTGCATGCGACTGGTTGCGTTGTTGTTTCCCACACGATATTTAACGGCGGCGGCCGTGACGTGTATCAGGACCGCAGATATCGTCGATTGCAGGGGTGTCCAATTACTTGTTGGTAGATAGTGTATATACTAAATTATTACTGAGAACGTATTTGGGAAAATAAGTCGCAAAAAAAATAATAATAATAATAATGCTAATACAGTGTATATTTTTGTGTGGTTTTAACAACTTAGCCTCTCCCCCTCCCTTTGTGTATTTTGAAATTGAAGGAATTAAAGATAAATCTTACTATTTATCTGCAAAATGTTGCAGGGCATACAGATATAAATAAAAAGGTTTTGAGGATGCCAAATAGACTAAATTGATATTGAGAATGTGTAACTCTGAGCACAATGTATACACAGAAATAAATAAATGAAAAAAAAACTTGCCTTGTACTGATTTCACCCCCCCCCCCTAATGGTTACGAACATGCATACTTGTAATTTTTCCCGCACATGAAATGAAGTTTGAAAATACACTGGCGGAAAGTGAAAAAAGAACACCAAGAAGGAGACGTCTGATACCAACGAAATTTATACATAACGGAATACAGAGGATAACGTGATCAAAACATTATGGCAAAATACAGCTGTATTTGCTGGTAAACTGAAAAATAACATTTCCATGTAACATGGTTAGTACGAGGTTGAACCGCCATGAACTGCGTCACACTGTGCAATTCTGGCATGGAGTCTGTCGTACAGATGTTGGATGTAAGTTTGGGGTATTGAGTTGCAAGCATCCTCAACCTGGACGCCTCAATCGGGGATGGTCGTGGCTAGAAAGTGAAAAAAGAACACCAAGAAGGAGACGTCTGATGCCAACGAAATTTATACATAACGGAATACAGAGGATAACGTGATCAAAACATTATGGCAAAATACAGCTGTATTTGCTGGAAAACTGAAAAATAACATTTCAAGGTAACATGGTTAGTACGAGGTTGAACCGCCATGAACTGCGTCACACTGTGCAATTCTGGCATGGAGTCTGTCGTACAGATGTTGGATGTAAGTTTTGGGTATTGAGTTCCAAGCATCCTCAACCTGGACGCCTAAATCGGGGATGGTCGTGGCTAGAAAGTGAAAAAAGAACACCAAGAAGGAGACGTCTGATGCCAACGAAATTTATACATAACGGAATACAGAGGATAACGTGATCAAAACATTATGGCAAAATACAGCTGTATTTGCTGGAAAACTGAAAAATAACATTTCAAGGTAACATGGTTAGTACGAGGTTGAACCGCCATGAACTGCGTCACACTGTGCAGTTCTGGCATGGAGTCTGTCGTACAGATGTTGGATGTAAGTTTGGGGTATTGAGTTCCAAGCATCCTCAACCTGGACGCCTAAATCGGGGATGGTCGTGGCTAGAAAGTGAAAAAAGAACACCAAGAAGGAGACGTCTGATACCAACGAAATTTATAGATAACGGAATACAGAGGATAACGTGATCAAAACATTATGGCAAAATACAGCTGTATTTGCTGGTAAACTGAAAAATAACATTTCCATGTAACATGGTTAGTACGAGGTTGAACCGCCATGAACTGCGTCACACTGTGCAATTCTGGCATGGAGTCTGTCGTACAGATGTTGGATGTAAGTTTGGGGTATTGAGTTCCAAGCATCCTCAACCTGGACGCCTAAATCGGGGATGGTCGTGGCTAGAAAGTGAAAAAAGAACACCAAGAAGGAGACGTCTGATGCCAACGAAATTTATAGATAACGGAATACAGAGGATAACGTGATCAAAACATTATGGCAAAATACAGCTGTATTTGCTGGTAAACTGAAAAATAACATTTCCATGTAACATGGTTAGTACGAGGTTGAACCGCCATGAACTGCGTCACACTGTGCAGTTCTGGCATGGAGTCTGTCGTACAGATGTTGGATGTAAGTTTTGGGTATTGAGTTCCAAGCATCCTCAACCTGGACGCCTAAATCGGGGATGGTCGTGGCTAGAAAGTGAAAAAAGAACACCAAGAAGGAGACGTCTGATGCCAACGAAATTTATAGATAACGGAATACAGAGGATAACGTGATCAAAACATTATGGCAAAATACAGCTGTATTTGCTGGTAAACTGAAAAATAACATTTCCATGTAACATGGTTAGTACGAGGTTGAACCGCCATGAACTGCGTCACACTGTGCAGTTCTGGCATGGAGTCTGTCGTACAGATGTTGGATGTAAGTTTTGGGTATTGAGTTCCAAGCATCCTCAACCTGGACGCCTAAATCGGGGATGGTCGTGGCTAGAAAGTGAAAAAAGAACACCAAGAAGGAGACGTCTGATGCCAACGAAATTTATAGATAACGGAATACAGAGGATAACGTGATCAAAACATTATGGCAAAATACAGCTGTATTTGCTGGTAAACTGAAAAATAACATTTCCATGTAACATGGTTAGTACGAGGTTGAACCGATATGAACTGCGTCACACTGTGCAGTTCTGGCATGGAGTCTGTCGTACAGATGTTGGATGTAAGTTTTGGGTATTGAGTTCCAAGCATCCTCAACCTGGACGCCTAAATCGGGGATGGTCGTGGCTAGAAAGTGAAAAAAGAACACCAAGAAGGAGACGTCTGATGCCAAAGAAATTTATACATAACGGAATACAGAGGATAACGTGATCAAAACATTATGGCAAAATACAGCTGTATTTGCTGGAAAACTGAAAAATAACATTTCAAGGTAACATGGTTAGTACGAGGTTGAACCGCCATGAACTGCGTCACACTGTGCAGTTCTGGCATGGAGTCTGTCGTACAGATGTTGGATGTAAGTTTGGGGTATTGTGTTCCAAGCATCCTCAACCTGGACGCCTAAATCGGGGATGGTCGTGGCTAGAAAGTGAAAAAAGAACACCAAGAAGGAGACGTCTGATACCAACGAAATTTATAGATAACGGAATACAGAGGATAACGTGATCAAAACATTATGGCAAAATACAGCTGTATTTGCTGGAAAACTGAAAAATAACATTTCCATGTAACATGGTTAGTACGAGGTTGAACCGCCATGAACTGCGTCACACTGTGCAATTCTGGCATGGAGTCTGTCGTACAGATGTTGGATGTAAGTTTTGGGTATTGAGTTCCAAGCATCCTCAACCTGGACGCCTAAATCGGGGATGGTCGTGGCTAGAAAGTGAAAAAAGAACACCAAGAAGGAGACGTCTGATGCCAACGAAATTTATAGATAACGGAATACAGAGGATAACGTGATCAAAACATTATGGCAAAATACAGCTGTATTTGCTGGTAAACTGAAAAATAACATTTCCATGTAACATGGTTAGTACGAGGTTGAACCGCCATGAACTGCGTCACACTGTGCAGTTCTGGCATGGAGTCTGTCGTACAGATGTTGGATGTAAGTTTGGGGTATTGAGTTCCAAGCATCCTCAACCTGGACGCCTAAATCGGGGATGGTCGTGGCTAGAAAGTGAAAAAAGAACACCAAGAAGGAGACGTCTGATACCAACGAAATTTATACATAACGGAATACAGAGGATAACGTGATCAAAACATTATGGCAAAATACAGCTGTATTTGCTGGTAAACTGAAAAATAACATTTCCATGTAACATGGTTAGTACGAGGTTGAACCGCCATGAACTGCGTCACACTGTGCAATTCTGGCATGGAGTCTGTCGTACAGATGTTGGATGTAAGTTTTGGGTATTGAGTTCCAAGCATCCTCAACCTGGACGCCTAAATCGGGGATGGTCGTGGCTAGAAAGTGAAAAAAGAACACCAAGAAGGAGACGTCTGATGCCAACGAAATTTATAGATAACGGAATACAGAGGATAACGTGATCAAAACATTATGGCAAAATACAGCTGTATTTGCTGGTAAACTGAAAAATAACATTTCCATGTAACATGGTTAGTACGAGGTTGAACCGCCATGAACTGCGTCACACTGTGCAGTTCTGGCATGGAGTCTGTCGTACAGATGTTGGATGTAAGTTTGGGGTATTGAGTTCCAAGCATCCTCAACCTGGACGCCTCAATCGGGGATGGTCATGGCTAGAAAGTGAAAAAAGAACACCAAGAAGAAGACGTCTGATACCAACGAAATTTATAGATAACGGAATACAGAGGATAACGTGATCAAAACATTATGGCAAAATACAGCTGTATTTGCTGGTAAACTGAAAAATAACATTTCCATGTAACATGGTTAGTACGAGGTTGAACCGCCATGAACTGCGTCACACTGTGCAATTCCGGCATGGAGTCTGTCGTACAGATGTTGGATGTAAGTTTTGGGTATTGAGTTCCAAGCATCCTCAACCTGGACGCCTAAATCGGGGATGGTCGTGGCTAGAAAGTGAAAAAAGAACACCAAGAAGGAGACGTCTGATGCCAACGAAATTTATACATAACGGAATACAGAGGATAACGTGATCAAAACATTATGGCAAAATACAGCTGTATTTGCTGGAAAACTGAAAAATAACATTTCAAGGTAACATGGTTAGTACGAGGTTGAACCGCCATGAACTGCGTCACACTGTGCAATTCTGGCATGGAGTCTGTCGTACAGATGTTGGATGTAAGTTTTGGGTATTGAGTTCCAAGCATCCTCAACCTGGACGCCTAAATCGGGGATGGTCGTGGCTAGAAAGTGAAAAAAGAACACCAAGAAGGAGACGTCTGATACCAACGAAATTTATAGATAACGGAATACAGAGGATAACGTGATCAAAACATTATGGCAAAATACAGCTGTATTTGCTGGTAAACTGAAAAATAACATTTCCATGTAACATGGTTAGTACGAGGTTGAACCGCCATGAACTGCGTCACACTGTGCAATTCTGGCATGGAGTCTGTCGTACAGATGTTGGATGTAAGTTTTGGGTATTGAGTTCCAAGCATCCTCAACCTGGACGCCTAAATCGGGGATGGTCGTGGCTAGAAAGTGAAAAAAGAACACCAAGAAGGAGACGTCTGATGCCAACGAAATTTATACATAACGGAATACAGAGGATAACGTGATCAAAACATTATGGCAAAATACAGCTGTATTTGCTGGAAAACTGAAAAATAACATTTCAAGGTAACATGGTTAGTACGAGGTTGAACCGCCATGAACTGCGTCACACTGTGCAATTCTGGCATGGAGTCTGTCGTACAGATGTTGGATGTAAGTTTTGGGTATTGAGTTCCAAGCATCCTCAACCTGGACGCCTAAATCGGGGATGGTCGTGGCTAGAAAGTGAAAAAAGAACACCAAGAAGGAGACGTCTGATACCAACGAAATTTATAGATAACGGAATACAGAGGATAACGTGATCAAAACATTATGGCAAAATACAGCTGTATTTGCTGGTAAACTGAAAAATAACATTTCCATGTAACATGGTTAGTACGAGGTTGAACCGCCATGAACTGCGTCACACTGTGCAATTCTGGCATGGAGTCTGTCGTACAGATGTTGGATGTAAGTTTTGGGTATTGAGTTCCAAGCATCCTCAACCTGGACGCCTAAATCGGGGATGGTCGTGGCTAGAAAGTGAAAAAAGAACACCAAGAAGGAGACGTCTGATGCCAACGAAATTTATACATAACGGAATACAGAGGATAACGTGATCAAAACATTATGGCAAAATACAGCTGTATTTGCTGGAAAACTGAAAAATAACATTTCAAGGTAACATGGTTAGTACGAGGTTGAACCGCCATGAACTGCGTCACACTGTGCAATTCTGGCATGGAGTCTGTCGTACAGATGTTGGATGTAAGTTTTGGGTATTGAGTTCCAAGCATCCTCAACCTGGACGCCTAAATCGGGGATGGTCGTGGCTAGAAAGTGAAAAAAGAACACCAAGAAGGAGACGTCTGATGCCAACGAAATTTATACATAACGGAATACAGAGGATAACGTGATCAAAACATTATGGCAAAATACAGCTGTATTTGCTGGTAAACTTAAAAATATAACATTTCCATGTAACATGGTTAGTACGAGGTTGAACCGCCATGAACTGCGTCACACTGTGCAATTCTGGCATGGAGTCTGTCGTACAGATGTTGGATGGAAGTTTGGGGTATTGAGTTCCAAGCATCCTCAACCTGGACGCCTAAATCGGGGATGGTCGTGGCTAGAAAGTGAAAAAAGAACACCAAGAAGGAGACGTCTGATACCAACGAAATTTATACATAACGGAATACAGAGGATAACGTGATCAAAACATTATGGCAAAATACAGCTGTATTTGCTGGTAAACTGAAAAATAACATTTCCATGTAACATGGTTAGTACGAGGTTGAACCGCCATGAACTGCGTCACACTGTGCAAGTCTGGCATGGAGTCTGTCGTACAGATGTTGGATGTAAGTTTTGGGTATTGAGTTCCAAGCATCCTCAACCTGGACGCCTAAATCGGGGATGGTCGTGGCTAGAAAGTGAAAAAAGAACACCAAGAAGGAGACGTCTGATACCAACGAAATTTATAGATAACGGAATACAGAGGATAACGTGATCAAAACATTATCGCAAAATACAGCTGTATTTGCTGGAAAACTGAAAAATAACATTTCCATGTAACATGGTTAGTACGAGGTTGAACCGCCATGAACTGCGTCACACTGTGCAATTCTGGCATGGAGTCTGTCGTACAGATGTTGGATGTAAGTTTTGGGTATTGAGTTCCAAGCATCCTCAACCTGGACGCCTAAATCGGGGATGGTCGTGGCTAGAAAGTGAAAAAAGAACACCAAGAAGGAGACGTCTGATGCCAACGAAATTTATAGATAACGGAATACAGAGGATAACGTGATCAAAACATTATGGCAAAATACAGCTGTATTTGCTGGTAAACTGAAAAATAACATTTCCATGTAACATGGTTAGTACGAGGTTGAACCGCCATGAACTGCGTCACACTGTGCAGTTCTGGCATGGAGTCTGTCGTACAGATGTTGGATGTAAGTTTGGGGTATTGAGTTCCAAGCATCCTCAACCTGGACGCCTAAATCGGGGATGGTCGTGGCTAGAAAGTGAAAAAAGAACACCAAGAAGGAGACGTCTGATACCAACGAAATTTATACATAACGGAATACAGAGGATAACGTGATCAAAACATTATGGCAAAATACAGCTGTATTTGCTGGTAAACTGAAAAATAACATTTCCATGTAACATGGTTAGTACGAGGTTGAACCGCCATGAACTGCGTCACACTGTGCAATTCTGGCATGGAGTCTGTCGTACAGATGTTGGATGTAAATTTTGGGTATTGAGTTCCAAGCATCCTCAACCTGGACGCCTAAATCGGGGATGGTCGTGGCTAGAGAGTAAAAAAAGAACACCAAGAAGGAGACGTCTGATGCCAACGAAATTTATAGATAACGGAATACAGAGGATAACGTGATCAAAACATTATGGCAAAATACAGCTGTATTTGCTGGTAAACTGAAAAATAACATTTCCATGTAACATGATTAGTACGAGGTTGAACCGCCATGAACTGCGTCACACTGTGCAGTTCTGGCATGGAGTCTGTCGTACAGATGTTGGATGTAAGTTTGGGGTATTGAGTTCCAAGCATCCTCAACCTGGACGCCTCAATCGGGGATGGTCATGGCTAGAAAGTGAAAAAAGAACACCAAGAAGAAGACGTCTGATACCAACGAAATTTATAGATAACGGAATACAGAGGATAACGTGATCAAAACATTATGGCAAAATACAGCTGTATTTGCTGGTAAACTGAAAAATAACATTTCCATGTAACATGGTTAGTACGAGGTTGAACCGCCATGAACTGCGTCACACTGTGCAATTCTGGCATGGAGTCTGTCGTACAGATGTTGGATGTAAGTTTTGGGTATTGAGTTCCAAGCATCTTCAACCTGGACGCCTAAATCGGGGATGGTCGTGGCTAGAAAGTGAAAAAAGAACACCAAGAAGGAGACGTCTGATGCCAACGAAATTTATACATAACGGAATACAGAGGATAACGTGATCAAAACATTATGGCAAAATACAGCTGTATTTGCTGGAAAACTGAAAAATAACATTTCAAGGTAACATGGTTAGTACGAGGTTGAACCGCCATGAACTGCGTCACACTGTGCAATTCTGGCATGGAGTCTGTCGTACAGATGTTGGATGTAAGTTTTGGGTATTGAGTTCCAAGCATCCTCAACCTGGACGCCTAAATCGGGGATGGTCGTGGCTGGAAAGTGAAAAAAGAACACCAAGAAGGAGACGTCTGATGCCAACGAAATTTATACATAACGGAATACAGAGGATAACGTGATCAAAACATTATGGCAAAATACAGCTGTATTTGCTGGAAAACTGAAAAATAACATTTCAAGGTAACATGGTTAGTACGAGGTTGAACCGCCATGAACTGCGTCACACTGTGCAATTCTGGCATGGAGTCTGTCGTACAGATGTTGGATGTAAGTTTTGGGTATTGAGTTCCAAGCATCCTCAACCTGGACGCCTAAATCGGGGATGGTCGTGGCTAGAAAGTGAAAAAAGAACACCAAGAAGGAGACGTCTGATGCCAACGAAATTTATACATAACGGAATACAGAGGATAACGTGATCAAAACATTATGGCAAAATACAGCTGTATTTGCTGGTAAACTGAAAAATAACATTTCCATGTAACATGGTTAGTACGAGGTTGAACCGCCATGAACTGCGTCACACTGTGCAATTCTGGCATGGAGTCTGTCGTACAGATGTTGGATGGAAGTTTGGGGTATTGAGTTCCAAGCATCCTCAACCTGGACGCCTAAATCGGGGATGGTCGTGGCTAGAAAGTGAAAAAAGAACACCAAGAAGGAGACGTCTGATACCAACGAAATTTATACATAACGGAATACAGAGGATAACGTGATCAAAACATTATGGCAAAATACAGCTGTATTTGCTGGTAAACTGAAAAATAACATTTCCATGTAACATGGTTAGTACGAGGTTGAACCGCCATGAACTGCGTCACACTGTGCAATTCTGGCATGGAGTCTGTCGTACAGATGTTGGATGTAAGTTTGGGGTATTGAGTTCCAAGCATCCTCAACCTGGACGCCTAAATCGGGGATGGTCGTGGCTAGAAAGTGAAAAAAGAACACCAAGAAGGAGACGTCTGATACCAACGAAATTTATACATAACGGAATACAGAGGATAACGTGATCAAAACATTATGGCAAAATACAGCTGTATTTGCTGGTAAACTGAAAAATAACATTTCCATGTAACATGGTTAGTACGAGGTTGAACCGCCATGAACTGCGTCACACTGTGCAATTCTGGCATGGAGTCTGTCGTACAGATGTTGGATGTAAGTTTTGGGTATTGAGTTCCAAGCATCCTCAACCTGGACGCCAAAATCGGGGATGGTCGTGGCTAGAAAGTGAAAAAAGAACACCAAGAAGGAGACGTCTGATACCAACGAAATTTATAGATAACGGAATACAGAGGATAACGTGATCAAAACATTATGGCAAAATACAGCTGTATTTGCTGGAAAACTGAAAAATAACATTTTTTTTTTTTTTTTTTTTTTTTTTTTTTATTGGAGGTTTAACGACCACCGTGAGCAACTCAATGGGCTATAAGCAGTCGCCCGTCCCTAATTTAGGGTCACTGGTTCCAGGGAAGGGAAAGAGCCAGTGCCATAAGACAAACACAACATCCATGCCTGACCAGGATTCGAACCCGGACCCCTTACGGACGAATGATCATAGGCCAGCGCCTTAGACCACTGCGCCACCGGGGCGGCAAATAACATTTCCATGTAACATGGTTAGTACGAGGTTGAACCGCCATGAACTGCGTCACACTGTGCAATTCTGGCATGGAGTCTGTCGTACAGATGTTGGATGTAAGTTTTGGGTATTGAGTTCCAAGCATCCTCAACCTGGACGCCTAAATCGGGGATGGTCGTGGCTAGAAAGTGAAAAAAGAACACCAAGAAGGAGACGTCTGATGCCAACGAAATTTATAGATAACGGAATACAGAGGATAACGTGATCAAAACATTATGGCAAAATACAGCTGTATTTGCTGGTAAACTGAAAAATAACATTTCCATGTAACATGGTTAGTACGAGGTTGAACCGCCATGAACTGCGTCACACTGTGCAATTCTGGCATGGAGTCTGTCGTACAGATGTTGGATGGAAGTTTGGGGTATTGAGTTCCAAGCATCCTCAACCTGGACGCCTAAATCGGGGATGGTCGTGGCTAGAAAGTGAAAAAAGAACACCAAGAAGGAGACGTCTGATGCCAACGAAATTTATACATAACGGAATACAGAGGATAACGTGATCAAAACATTATGGCAAAATACAGCTGTATTTGCTGGTAAACTTAAAAATATAACATTTCCATGTAACATGGTTAGTACGAGGTTGAACCGCCATGAACTGCGTCACACTGTGCAATTCTGGCATGGAGTCTGTCGTACAGATGTTGGATGGAAGTTTGGGGTATTGAGTTCCAAGCATCCTCAACCTGGACGCCTAAATCGGGGATGGTCGTGGCTAGAAAGTGAAAAAAGAACACCAAGAAGGAGACGTCTGATGCCAACGAAATTTATACATAACGGAATACAGAGGATAACGTGATCAAAACATTATGGCAAAATACAGCTGTATTTGCTGGTAAACTTAAAAATATAACATTTCCATGTAACATGGTTAGTACGAGGTTGAACCGCCATGAACTGCGTCACACTGTGCAATTCTGGCATGGAGTCTGTCGTACAGATGTTGGATGGAAGTTTGGGGTATTGAGTTCCAAGCATCCTCAACCTGGACGCCTAAATCGGGGATGGTCGTGGCTAGAAAGTGAAAAAAGAACACCAAGAAGGAGACGTCTGATACCAACGAAATTTATACATAACGGAATACAGAGGATAACGTGATCAAAACATTATGGCAAAATACAGCTGTATTTGCTGGTAAACTGAAAAATAACATTTCCATGTAACATGGTTAGTACGAGGTTGAACCGCCATGAACTGCGTCACACTGTGCAAGTCTGGCATGGAGTCTGTCGTACAGATGTTGGATGTAAGTTTTGGGTATTGAGTTCCAAGCATCCTCAACCTGGACGCCTAAATCGGGGATGGTCGTGGCTAGAAAGTGAAAAAAGAACACCAAGAAGGAGACGTCTGATACCAACGAAATTTATAGATAACGGAATACAGAGGATAACGTGATCAAAACATTATCGCAAAATACAGCTGTATTTGCTGGAAAACTGAAAAATAACATTTCCATGTAACATGGTTAGTACGAGGTTGAACCGCCATGAACTGCGTCACACTGTGCAATTCTGGCATGGAGTCTGTCGTACAGATGTTGGATGTAAGTTTTGGGTATTGAGTTCCAAGCATCCTCAACCTGGACGCCTAAATCGGGGATGGTCGTGGCTAGAAAGTGAAAAAAGAACACCAAGAAGGAGACGTCTGATGCCAACGAAATTTATAGATAACGGAATACAGAGGATAACGTGATCAAAACATTATGGCAAAATACAGCTGTATTTGCTGGTAAACTGAAAAATAACATTTCCATGTAACATGGTTAGTACGAGGTTGAACCGCCATGAACTGCGTCACACTGTGCAGTTCTGGCATGGAGTCTGTCGTACAGATGTTGGATGTAAGTTTGGGGTATTGAGTTCCAAGCATCCTCAACCTGGACGCCTAAATCGGGGATGGTCGTGGCTAGAAAGTGAAAAAAGAACACCAAGAAGGAGACGTCTGATACCAACGAAATTTATACATAACGGAATACAGAGGATAACGTGATCAAAACATTATGGCAAAATACAGCTGTATTTGCTGGTAAACTGAAAAATAACATTTCCATGTAACATGGTTAGTACGAGGTTGAACCGCCATGAACTGCGTCACACTGTGCAATTCTGGCATGGAGTCTGTCGTACAGATGTTGGATGTAAATTTTGGGTATTGAGTTCCAAGCATCCTCAACCTGGACGCCTAAATCGGGGATGGTCGTGGCTAGAGAGTAAAAAAAGAACACCAAGAAGGAGACGTCTGATGCCAACGAAATTTATAGATAACGGAATACAGAGGATAACGTGATCAAAACATTATGGCAAAAATACAGCTGTATTTGCTGGTAAACTGAAAAATAACATTTCCATGTAACATGATTAGTACGAGGTTGAACCGCCATGAACTGCGTCACACTGTGCAGTTCTGGCATGGAGTCTGTCGTACAGATGTTGGATGTAAGTTTGGGGTATTGAGTTCCAAGCATCCTCAACCTGGACGCCTCAATCGGGGATGGTCATGGCTAGAAAGTGAAAAAAGAACACCAAGAAGAAGACGTCTGATACCAACGAAATTTATAGATAACGGAATACAGAGGATAACGTGATCAAAACATTATGGCAAAATACAGCTGTATTTGCTGGTAAACTGAAAAATAACATTTCCATGTAACATGGTTAGTACGAGGTTGAACCGCCATGAACTGCGTCACACTGTGCAATTCTGGCATGGAGTCTGTCGTACAGATGTTGGATGTAAGTTTTGGGTATTGAGTTCCAAGCATCTTCAACCTGGACGCCTAAATCGGGGATGGTCGTGGCTAGAAAGTGAAAAAAGAACACCAAGAAGGAGACGTCTGATGCCAACGAAATTTATACATAACGGAATACAGAGGATAACGTGATCAAAACATTATGGCAAAATACAGCTGTATTTGCTGGAAAACTGAAAAATAACATTTCAAGGTAACATGGTTAGTACGAGGTTGAACCGCCATGAACTGCGTCACACTGTGCAATTCTGGCATGGAGTCTGTCGTACAGATGTTGGATGTAAGTTTTGGGTATTGAGTTCCAAGCATCCTCAACCTGGACGCCTAAATCGGGGATGGTCGTGGCTAGAAAGTGAAAAAAGAACACCAAGAAGGAGACGTCTGATGCCAACGAAATTTATACATAACGGAATACAGAGGATAACGTGATCAAAACATTATGGCAAAATACAGCTGTATTTGCTGGAAAACTGAAAAATAACATTTCAAGGTAACATGGTTAGTACGAGGTTGAACCGCCATGAACTGCGTCACACTGTGCAATTCTGGCATGGAGTCTGTCGTACAGATGTTGGATGTAAGTTTTGGGTATTGAGTTCCAAGCATCCTCAACCTGGACGCCTAAATCGGGGATGGTCGTGGCTAGAAAGTGAAAAAAGAACACCAAGAAGGAGACGTCTGATGCCAACGAAATTTATACATAACGGAATACAGAGGATAACGTGATCAAAACATTATGGCAAAATACAGCTGTATTTGCTGGTAAACTGAAAAATAACATTTCCATGTAACATGGTTAGTACGAGGTTGAACCGCCATGAACTGCGTCACACTGTGCAATTCTGGCATGGAGTCTGTCGTACAGATGTTGGATGGAAGTTTGGGGTATTGAGTTCCAAGCATCCTCAACCTGGACGCCTAAATCGGGGATGGTCGTGGCTAGAAAGTGAAAAAAGAACACCAAGAAGGAGACGTCTGATACCAACGAAATTTATACATAACGGAATACAGAGGATAACGTGATCAAAACATTATGGCAAAATACAGCTGTATTTGCTGGTAAACTGAAAAATAACATTTCCATGTAACATGGTTAGTACGAGGTTGAACCGCCATGAACTGCGTCACACTGTGCAATTCTGGCATGGAGTCTGTCGTACAGATGTTGGATGTAAGTTTGGGGTATTGAGTTCCAAGCATCCTCAACCTGGACGCCTAAATCGGGGATGGTCGTGGCTAGAAAGTGAAAAAAGAACACCAAGAAGGAGACGTCTGATACCAACGAAATTTATACATAACGGAATACAGAGGATAACGTGATCAAAACATTATGGCAAAATACAGCTGTATTTGCTGGTAAACTGAAAAATAACATTTCCATGTAACATGGTTAGTACGAGGTTGAACCGCCATGAACTGCGTCACACTGTGCAATTCTGGCATGGAGTCTGTCGTACAGATGTTGGATGTAAGTTTTGGGTATTGAGTTCCAAGCATCCTCAACCTGGACGCCAAAATCGGGGATGGTCGTGGCTAGAAAGTGAAAAAAGAACACCAAGAAGGAGACGTCTGATACCAACGAAATTTATAGATAACGGAATACAGAGGATAACGTGATCAAAACATTATGGCAAAATACAGCTGTATTTGCTGGAAAACTGAAAAATAACATTTTTTTTTTTTTTTTTTTTTTTTTTTTTTTATTGGAGGTTTAACGACCACCGTGAGCAACTCAATGGGCTATAAGCAGTCGCCCGTCCCTAATTTAGGGTCACTGGTTCCAGGGAAGGGAAAGAGCCAGTGCCATAAGACAAACACAACATCCATGCCTGACCAGGATTCGAACCCGGACCCCTTACGGACGAATGATCATAGGCCAGCGCCTTAGACCACTGCGCCACCGGGGCGGCAAATAACATTTCCATGTAACATGGTTAGTACGAGGTTGAACCGCCATGAACTGCGTCACACTGTGCAATTCTGGCATGGAGTCTGTCGTACAGATGTTGGATGTAAGTTTTGGGTATTGAGTTCCAAGCATCCTCAACCTGGACGCCTAAATCGGGGATGGTCGTGGCTAGAAAGTGAAAAAAGAACACCAAGAAGGAGACGTCTGATGCCAACGAAATTTATAGATAACGGAATACAGAGGATAACGTGATCAAAACATTATGGCAAAATACAGCTGTATTTGCTGGTAAACTGAAAAATAACATTTCCATGTAACATGGTTAGTACGAGGTTGAACCGCCATGAACTGCGTCACACTGTGCAGTTCTGGCATGGAGTCTGTCGTACAGATGTTGGATGTAAGTTTGGGGTATTGAGTTCCAAGCATCCTCAACCTGGACGCCTAAATCGGGGATGGTCGTGGCTAGAAAGTGAAAAAAGAACACCAAGAAGGAGACGTCTGATACCAACGAAATTTATACATAACGGAATACAGAGGATAACGTGATCAAAACATTATGGCAAAATACAGCTGTATTTGCTGGTAAACTGAAAAATAACATTTCCATGTAACATGGTTAGTACGAGGTTGAACCGCCATGAACTGCGTCACACTGTGCAATTCTGGCATGGAGTCTGTCGTACAGATGTTGGATGTAAATTTTGGGTATTGAGTTCCAAGCATCCTCAACCTGGACGCCTAAATCGGGGATGGTCGTGGCTAGAGAGTAAAAAAAGAACACCAAGAAGGAGACGTCTGATGCCAACGAAATTTATAGATAACGGAATACAGAGGATAACGTGATCAAAACATTATGGCAAAATACAGCTGTATTTGCTGGTAAACTGAAAAATAACATTTCCATGTAACATGATTAGTACGAGGTTGAACCGCCATGAACTGCGTCACACTGTGCAGTTCTGGCATGGAGTCTGTCGTACAGATGTTGGATGTAAGTTTGGGGTATTGAGTTCCAAGCATCCTCAACCTGGACGCCTCAATCGGGGATGGTCATGGCTAGAAAGTGAAAAAAGAACACCAAGAAGAAGACGTCTGATACCAACGAAATTTATAGATAACGGAATACAGAGGATAACGTGATCAAAACATTATGGCAAAATACAGCTGTATTTGCTGGTAAACTGAAAAATAACATTTCCATGTAACATGGTTAGTACGAGGTTGAACCGCCATGAACTGCGTCACACTGTGCAATTCTGGCATGGAGTCTGTCGTACAGATGTTGGATGTAAGTTTTGGGTATTGAGTTCCAAGCATCCTCAACCTGGACGCCTAAATCGGGGATGGTCGTGGCTAGAAAGTGAAAAAAGAACACCAAGAAGGAGACGTCTGATGCCAACGAAATTTATACATAACGGAATACAGAGGATAACGTGATCAAAACATTATGGCAAAATACAGCTGTATTTGCTGGAAAACTGAAAAATAACATTTCAAGGTAACATGGTTAGTACGAGGTTGAACCGCCATGAACTGCGTCACACTGTGCAATTCTGGCATGGAGTCTGTCGTACAGATGTTGGATGTAAGTTTTGGGTATTGAGTTCCAAGCATCCTCAACCTGGACGCCTAAATCGGGGATGGTCGTGGCTAGAAAGTGAAAAAAGAACACCAAGAAGGAGACGTCTGATACCAACGAAATTTATAGATAACGGAATACAGAGGATAACGTGATCAAAACATTATGGCAAAATACAGCTGTATTTGCTGGTAAACTGAAAAATAACATTTCCATGTAACATGGTTAGTACGAGGTTGAACCGCCATGAACTGCGTCACACTGTGCAATTCTGGCATGGAGTCTGTCGTACAGATGTTGGATGTAAGTTTTGGGTATTGAGTTCCAAGCATCTTCAACCTGGACGCCTAAATCGGGGATGGTCGTGGCTAGAAAGTGAAAAAAGAACACCAAGAAGGAGACGTCTGATGCCAACGAAATTTATACATAACGGAATACAGAGGATAACGTGATCAAAACATTATGGCAAAATACAGCTGTATTTGCTGGAAAACTGAAAAATAACATTTCAAGGTAACATGGTTAGTACGAGGTTGAACCGCCATGAACTGCGTCACACTGTGCAATTCTGGCATGGAGTCTGTCGTACAGATGTTGGATGTAAGTTTTGGGTATTGAGTTCCAAGCATCCTCAACCTGGACGCCTAAATCGGGGATGGTCGTGGCTAGAAAGTGAAAAAAGAACACCAAGAAGGAGACGTCTGATGCCAACGAAATTTATACATAACGGAATACAGAGGATAACGTGATCAAAACATTATGGCAAAATACAGCTGTATTTGCTGGAAAACTGAAAAATAACATTTCAAGGTAACATGGTTAGTACGAGGTTGAACCGCCATGAACTGCGTCACACTGTGCAATTCTGGCATGGAGTCTGTCGTACAGATGTTGGATGTAAGTTTTGGGTATTGAGTTCCAAGCATCCTCAACCTGGACGCCTAAATCGGGGATGGTCGTGGCTAGAAAGTGAAAAAAGAACACCAAGAAGGAGACGTCTGATGCCAACGAAATTTATACATAACGGAATACAGAGGATAACGTGATCAAAACATTATGGCAAAATACAGCTGTATTTGCTGGTAAACTGAAAAATAACATTTCCATGTAACATGGTTAGTACGAGGTTGAACCGCCATGAACTGCGTCACACTGTGCAATTCTGGCATGGAGTCTGTCGTACAGATGTTGGATGGAAGTTTGGGGTATTGAGTTCCAAGCATCCTCAACCTGGACGCCTAAATCGGGGATGGTCGTGGCTAGAAAGTGAAAAAGAACACCAAGAAGGAGACGTCTGATGCCAACGAAATTTATACATAACGGAATACAGAGGATAACGTGATCAAAACATTATGGCAAAATACAGCTGTATTTGCTGGTAAACTGAAAAATAACATTTCCATGTAACATGGTTAGTACGAGGTTGAACCGCCATGAACTGCGTCACACTGTGCAATTCTGGCATGGAGTCTGTCGTACAGATGTTGGATGGAAGTTTGGGGTATTGAGTTCCAAGCATCCTCAACCTGGACGCCTAAATCGGGGATGGTCGTGGCTAGAAAGTGAAAAAAGAACACCAAGAAGGAGACGTCTGATGCCAACGAAATTTATACATAACGGAATACAGAGGATAACGTGATCAAAACATTATGGCAAAATACAGCTGTATTTGCTGGTAAACTGAAAAATAACATTTCCATGTAACATGGTTAGTACGAGGTTGAACCGCCATGAACTGCGTCACACTGTGCAATTCTGGCATGGAGTCTGTCGTACAGATGTTGGATGTAAGTTTGGGGTATTGAGTTCCAAGCATCCTCAACCTGGACGCCTAAATCGGGGATGGTCGTGGCTAGAAAGTGAAAAAAGAACACCAAGAAGGAGACGTCTGATACCAACGAAATTTATACATAACGGAATACAGAGGATAACGTGATCAAAACATTATGGCAAAATACAGCTGTATTTGCTGGTAAACTGAAAAATAACATTTCCATGTAACATGGTTAGTACGAGGTTGAACCGCCATGAACTGCGTCACACTGTGCAATTCTGGCATGGAGTCTGTCGTACAGATGTTGGATGGAAGTTTGGGGTATTGAGTTCCAAGCATCCTCAACCTGGACGCCTAAATCGGGGATGGTCGTGGCTAGAAAGTGAAAAAAGAACACCAAGAGGGAGACGTCTGATACCAACGAAATTTATACATAACGGAATACAGAGGATAACGTGTTCAAAACATTATGGCAAAATACAGCTGTATTTGCTGGAAAACTGAAAAATAACATTTCAATGTAACATGGTTAGTACGAGGTTGAACCGCCATGAACTGCGTCACACTCTGCAATTCTGGCATGGAGTCTGTCGTACGGGTATTGGATGTAAGTTTGGGGTATTGAGTTCCAAGCATCCTCAACCTGGACGCCTCAATCGGGGATGGTCGTGGCTGGCCGTGGAGACCGGATAAGTCGTTGTCCCATAAAATCCCACACGTGCTCAATGGGGGACAAATCCGGTGAACCATGGAAGTTGTCTCACACCCTGAAGTGCATGTTGCGTTGCACGTGCCGTGTGTGGGCGTGCGTTATCTTGCTGGAAAACACCACGATGGACCGACCTTACAAATGGCACAACAACGGGCTGAATGATGTTGTTGATGTAGGAGGTGCTGTTTAACGTACCCGGTACAAACACTAGTTGTGTACGGCAGTGATAGCTGATCGCTCCCCGCACCAGGAGACCAGGTGTAGGCCCTGTGTGTCGCTGGCGGATGCAGAAAGGGTGGAGACGCTCCCCCGTGCGTCTGCGAACACGCATACGGCCATCGGAGGCTCCCAAGCAGAATCTGCTTTCATCGCTGAACACGACAGATCGCCATTGCGTTATCCAGTGCAGACGTTGGGGACACCACTGCAGCCGTTCCTGACGGTGGGCTGGAGTCAGAGGTACACATGCCAGAGGCACACGTGCACGTAGTCCTGCATCCAGTAGACGGTTGCGTATTGTTCGCACAGTCACCTCAGGTGCAACGGCAGCTCGGATTTGCGTCGCAGTGGATGTTCTGCTTGACAACGCCGCTCTTCTTATGCGTCGATCGGTCCGCTCATCAGTCCGTCTGTGACTCCCGGTTCCGCGTCTTCTCGTGTGGGAATGTTCCTCGGACCATCTACGCCACCATCGTACCACCACCGTCCAATTCGCTGCGCAATAAGACGATGCGACCACCCGGCCTCGCGGAGTCCGACTAGACGACCTCGCTCAAAGTCCGATAACTGCTGAAATCGTACACGTCTTCCATGTCCAGGCATTGCAGCTTCTTTAGGGTCTTCGCACGTGTCTGTACGCCGACGACTGATTACATTCACTTCGCCGTACTCCTTAAATACCACCGACGATAATTTGCATATTATGCCGTGCTGTGGCGTAAGCGCTCACCGGTTGGTCCCAAAATTAACATCACACCTACGTCAACTCGACCCCATTAACATATGTAAATTTTTTGATCGTCCGCCAATTCCTTCTTGGTGTTGTTTTTTCACTTTCCGCCAGTGTATATGAGAAACATTTCGCAGCGGAAGCGCTCTCCAACAATGAAAGAATTTTTCAAATCTGATTCTTCGAAGCAGAGATATGGACAAATATAAGATATGCATCTACGCCCCTTGGTGGGAAAACAATGCAATATTTTAGGAGAAAAGTATTCTCAAAAGGTTTCTCGATGTGAGCGGTATCAGACCAAGAGAATTTGTTGAGTTTTCAGAACTCAGATTTTTCTGCAAACACATCAGAAGCAGAAATTAACACTCATGTCCCCTTTTGGCCAAACAGTTATTTACCAAATATTAGAAATTATATGGAAAACATTTTCCATCTGGAGCTGTATGGGATACAGAAAGAAGTTTTCAAATCGGAGTTGCCGCCCCGGTGGCGCAGTGGTCTAAGGCGCTGGCCTCTGATCATTCGTCCGTAAGTGGTCCGGGTTCGAATCCCGGTGAGGCATGGATGTTGTGTTTGTCTTACGGCACTGGCTCTCTCCCTTCCCTGGAACCAGTGACCCTAAATTAGGGACGGGCGACTGCTTATAGCCCATTGAGTTGCTCACGGTGGTCGTTAAACCTCCAATCAATCAATGGATGCTGTGTTTGTCTTACGGCACTGGCTCTCTCCCTTCCCTGGAACCAGTGACCCTAAATTAGGGACGGGCGACTGCTTATAGCCCATTGAGTTGCTCACGGAGGTCGTTAAACCTACAATCAATCAATGGATGCTGTGTTTGTCTTACGGCACTGGCTCTCTCCCTTCCCTGGAACCAGTGACCCTAAATTAGGGACGGGCGACTGCTTATAGCCCATTGAGTTGCTCACGGAGGTCGTTAAACGTACAATCAATCAATGGATGCTGTGTTTGTCTTACGGCACTGGCTCTCTCCCTTCCCTGGAACCAGTGACCCTAAATTAGGGACGGGCGACTGCTTATAGCCCATTGAGTTGCTCACGGTGGTCGTTAAACCTCCAATCAAAAAAAACAAAAACAAATCGGAGTTTTAAAAGCCTAAATATCGGGGGAAACGCAATTTACCTTAACGTCCCCTATAGGCAAGTCTATTGATTTACTAGAAAAATTTTGAATTCAGATGAAAAATATTTCGCATCGGAAACACTATCCAACAAAGAAGGAATTTTTCAAATCGGACTCCTAGAAGTAGAGATATTGACAAAAATAAGATATACATGTACGCCCTCTGGCGTAGAAACCATGCATTATTTTAAGAAGAAAATACTCCTAAAAGGTTTGCCGACGGGACTAGTATCGTTCCACAAACGAATTTCTTTCAATCGAAATTTTAGAAGTTCAGATTTTGCTGCAAATACATCAGAAGCGGAAATTAAGACTGTTGGAAAAACCATTTTTTACCAAAAATTTTTTTTAATTATATGCAAAGGATTTCTCATTAGGAGCTGCTTTCGGTGCAGAAAGAATTTTTAAAATCGGATTTTTAGAAGCAGAGATACTGGGGGAAACGTAATTTACCTTTACCCCCCACCCCCTAGCGGAAAGTCTATGAATTATTTGAAAAAACATGTCACACCGGAAACTCCATTCAATACAGAAATAATTTTTCAAATCGGATCGTTAGAAGCAGAGATACTGACAAAAAGTAAGATATACATCTACGCTTCCTGACGGTGAAACCATGCAATATTTTAAAAGAAAATATTCTAAAAAAGTTTATCGATGTGAGTGGAATCGGTCCACGAAATAATTTTTTTTTCCAATCGAGATTTTAGAAGCTCAGATTTTCACTCGATGCCTTAATGAAGGGAAGATTCCTGAGGATTGGAACACCGCTACAATGATCCTGCTACATAAGAAAGGTGACATTGAGGATCTCAGGAACTACAGACCTATCAGCCTCCTATCAGTAGTTTATAAAATCTTCACTAAAGTTCTTTCACACCGCTTGAAGGTGACACTGGACATGGCTCAACCGAGAGAACAAGCTGGATTCAGGAGTGGCTACAGCACAATAGATCATATCCACGTACTGAGAGAACTAATTGAAAGAGCGAGGGAATATGAACTTCCATTGTGCATGGCTTTTATCGATTATGAAAAAGCCTTTGATTCGGTGAAACCATCAGCAGTTACCACGGCTCTGAAATCCTGCGGTATTGAAGATGCATACATTAATATTATTAATAACACCTATGAAAATGCAAGTGCAAAGATTCGGCTGTTTGAAAATACAACACACATAAAAATTGGAAAGGGAGTGAAACAAGCATATCTCCGAAGCTCTTTAATGCCACATTGGAAAATGTCTTTCAATCACTGAACTGGGAAAACAAAGGGATAAAGATTAATGGAGATTATCTAACCCACCTTCGTTTTGCTGATGACGTAGTCATTTTTGCAACTACCCCATCAGAGCTGCAGAGTATGATCCAGGAACTTGCTGACAAGAGTAAAGAAGTGGGATTAAAAATGAACTTTCAGAAGACAAAAGTGATGTTCAATGCTTTTACAAGAAATGAAGATTTATCGATTGATGGAGAAAAACTGGAGATAACAGATACGTATGTTTATCTTGGACAGCAGATATCAAGTGAGGGTCACATTGATGAAGAAATTAATCGGCGTACAAAACTTGCCTGGAGAGCTTTTGGAAGAAACAGCATAATTTTCAAGAGCAATATGCCATTATGTCTTAAAAGAAAAGTGTTTGATCAATGCATCCTTCCAGTGCTTACGTATGGTGCAGAGACGTGGACCTTAGCTAAAAGAGACATACAAAGGCTGCAGACAACTCAAAGCAGCATGGAGAGGTGCATGCTTGGTATAACCAGGAGAGATAAGAAGAGGAACTCGTGGATCCGAAAAATGACGAGAGTGGAAGACATCATGATCAGAGTTAAATCCCTGAAATGGCAATGGGCTGGACATACTGCCAGAAGGACAGACCATAGATGGACAGCCGAAATTTTAGATTGGATTCTAAGGGGCAGGAAAAGACCCAGAAAAAGACCACATGGGAGATGGGTGGATGAAATTCGTAAATATGCGGGAGTGACATGGAGGAGACTGGCACAAGACAGACCGTTGTGGAGGAAACTTGGGGAGACCTTCGTCCAGCAGTGGATTGATAATGGTTGACAATGATGATGATGATGATGACATCAGAAGCAAAAAATGAACACGTACGCCCCATGGTAACCTAAGTATTCTTTTCCAAAAAAATTAGAAATTATATGCAAAAGATTTTCCATCAGGAGCTGAATCCGCTGAAAAAAAAAAAAAAAAAATTAAAATCGGAGTTTTAAAAGAAGAGATATCTGCAAAAACGCAATTTTCTTTTACGCCACCTAGCGGAAAACCTACTCGTAACTTGAAAAAGTAACTATGCCTAAAATACTCTTCGAAATAAATGGAATCGAAAGGTAAAAGAATTTTTTCAATCGGGTGTTTAGGAGCAAATATGTGGAATAAAATGTATTTTGAATTCGATATCATATGCGTTTACGCCCTCTAGCGGTGAAATTGTACATTGTAAAACCAAACGAAATAAAGGATCATCCTTCGCATATTTCAAGTTTCCCAATGCAAACCGATAAAATAAGCACGATCTTTTTTTTACAAAAAGCGTGCTAAAAAAGCCATTGCGATTCTTGAAAACTCAAGGAAGTTACAAATCGTAAAAAAAAAAAAATTTTAATGCTTTTCTCGTCGATTTATTTGAAGTTAAAACACCAAACACGAGTTCAAACTGTTTAATTTAATTCCAAAGTGAAGCGCAAACTGCGACGAATGAATGCGTCCAAATTGTACGCCTTACCACCCATGTGACCCTTAAACAGGGATGAAATAAAACAAGATAAAGAAAGAAAACGTAAAAAGAAATTCCAAAGTGTAAAAGAAATTAAAAAAAAAAAAAAAAACAGAGAAAAAGACACGGGCGGCATTTCTTCCTTCGGGATTATTTGAATTTGAAGCGTGAAGAACGCGATCAAATAATTTAAATTACTGGAAGCAGACTGCGACTTAATGCGTCAAAACGCACATTTCTCACCTGATGGGAAACAGAAAATAAAACTACTTCCAGAATGATATTGTCAAAATTTTGCCCTGTTCCATCTACTCCTGAGGCACGGGCGTACTTACAGGGGAGGACCAGTCCCCCCCCCTCCCCGAAAGTGTTTCACTTTTAAGGTTTCACTTAAAATGCGACTCACAGTAGAAAAACAAATTCTTGAATTTAATAAAAATGCATCAACTTGCATTAGAAAAAAAAAATACTTTATTTTTTTCTCTATCTTTTATTAACTCTAATTTTCTTCTGGACTTCCATTTTTTTGTTTTTTTTTCGAAGACTTCCATTTTTCGTCGCAACTCCCCCCCCCAAGCCCCGTCTGTCTGATTTATATCTGTTTATCTTATGCACTATATATACAGTATACATATCTACTGTATATATATGAGGAGGCCATCAGCCCCACCCACACTGCCCCCCAGCGACTAGGGAGTGGCGGAAGAGGTCAGCCATGTTTTAATCTTGTTAGGAGAAAGTTTCGTCGCACAAGAGGTAAGCTCTCTTCCTTGTATTTGGGTTTTGGTCTTATAAGTTCAATGTTTGTACTTCATGTACTTTTTCTCTGTTGTTTTTTTGCTTTTCAGCTTTTAGGCACTGGCTTGTCTGTTAACATTTTTGCGGGTTTTAACTCTTTCTTTTCTTTGTAACTTTGCGCGTCTTTTGGGGAACCTAGGAACAGCAGATGGCTAAGCTTGTTCCTTTTCTTTGCGCTGTATTTTCAAAGTAGTTAAGTACTTAATAACTAATTAATTATGCACTTAAAACACTGCTGAAATACTTTGTACATATTGCAACTAACTGTTTAAGTCATATAACTTTCACAAAGTTTTCTTTAGTTAATTATTGTCTTTAACTTATTCTCGTTTTCGTGCTGTCATAAGTTGTAGAGTAGGGGGTTTTAGACTCAAGTTTTCTTTCAAAAATCTGTTTTTTAAAAATTAATATTTCCTTTTTTAATTGCAATGAAAAAATTTGGATTTCTTTTGCATTGTTTTTCAGGTTTAAATTCTCTCTCAAACGACTTGGCATTTCGTTATAGCTGAAAATTATTTCTAATTATTATGTCACTCTCACAGCTTGAGTTCTCTTTAATCTTCTTCTCTCTGTTTAATAGTAACAGATGAAGAGCATGGGTCGGGCCAGGAAGGTTCATGGATGCAAGCGAAATTGTTAACTAGTGCTAGGTCATACAACTCTGCGGAGGACATGACATATATATATTTTTTAAAACAATTATTGGTGGGAATGTTACTTGCATCTATGGCCTTGCAGAAACCCATTTCCAACTAGGTCTTTGTGGAAGTGAGAAAATGCAGAGTTTTTGCTGGTCCTTGATAAAGCCAAGGCTCAGTATTCTCGACACCTTCTACATTCAGTTGTTTTATTTTATTTTTTTATCTTTTCTCCTTTTACTCACACAGGTAGATACATAACCCTTTCTATGTTGTGCTTGGTGTGAGTCAAAATTATATATGTATTTTTTTGCTTAGGTATCTTCTTAATAGAATATTGTATGCATACATACATACATATATATATATATATATATAAATATATATGCCTTTGATTCGGTGAAACCATCAGCAGTTACAATGGCTCTGAAATCCTGCGGTATTGAGATGCATACATTAATATTATTAATAACATCTATGAAAATGCAAGTGCAAAGATTCGGCTGTTTGAAAATACAACACACATAAAAATTGGAAAGGGAGTGAGACAAGGTGACACCATATCTCCGAAGCTCTTTAATGCCACATTGGAAAATGCTTTCAATCACTGAACTGGGAAAACAAAGGGATAAATATTAATGGAGATTATCTAACTTACCTTCGTTTCGCTGATGACGTAGTCATTTTTGCAACTACCCCATCAGAGCTGCAGAGTATGATCCAGGAACTTGCTGACAAGAGTAAAGAAGTGGGATTAAAAATGAACTTTCAGAAGACAAAAGTGATGTTCAATGCTTTTACAAGAAATGAAGATTTATTGATTGATGGACAAAAGCTGGAGATAACAGACACGTACGTTTATCTTGGACAGCAGATATCAAGTGAGGGTCACATTGATGAAGAAATTAATCGGCGTACAAAACTTGCCTGGAGAGCTTTTGGAAGAAACAACATAATTTTTAAGAGCAATATGCCATTATGTCTTAAAAGAAAAGTGTTTGATCAATGCATCCTTCCAGTGCTTACGTATGGTGCAGAGACGTGGACCTTAGCTAAAAGAGACATACAAAGGCTGCAGACAACTCAAAGTAGCATGGAGAGGTGCATGCTTGGTGCAACCAGGACAGATAAGAAGAGGAACTCGTGGATCCGAAAAATGACAAGACATCATGATCAGAGTTAAATCCCTGAAATGGCAATGGGCTGGACATACTGCCAGAAGGACAGACCATCGATGGACAGCCGAAATTTTAGATTGGATTCCAAGGGACAGGAAAAGACCCAGAAGAAGACCACATGGGAGATGGGTGGATGGAATTCGAAAGTATGCGGGAGTGACATGGAGGAGACTGGCACAAGACAGACCGTTGTGGAGGAAACTTGAGGAGAGCTTCGTCCAGCAGTGGATTGATAATGGTTGACAATGATGACATGTACTACACACATACTTGAATATACATCTAGCCCCCTCCAACAGGAATTCCACGGTGCGCCACTGGTACTATATATAGTAATTACTTCCATGTGTAGATGCAGTATTCAACCCCCCCCCCTCGTCGCCCACTTCCTCCCCCAAGAAAAATTCTATAAACGCTCCTGTCCTGAGGAGAAATAAAGTAAGGACAAAAAAAAAAAAAAATCCTTGTGGAAAGAAAATAAGAAAATAATGCGCACTTTGTTTTTTCTTTTGGATTTGGTTTAAGTTAAACTTATTTTCATTTCGCCAACGAAGCGGAGGGTGAGAAAAGCGTGGGGTATTTTCTCAACACCTGAGAGAAAACGCAGACATAAATCATAGTGAATTATTCGCGTCGGTAATGGAATGCGCTCAACATTGTTAAGCGCATGAAAAAGCGTCAACTGCGAAGATTTCAAACTGGGAAAAAGTAATCGTTGACTTACCAGAAGAGAAGTTTGGTTTGGAATCCTTAAGGGAAGCACGAGCGTCTTCAGACTGAGGTTGTTATACACAGAAAGAGAGAGGGAATTCGCTTCGACGTGCCGCTGTCTCAAAGTTGACGAGAACTGGCTCAGTAGGAGCATGCGTAGTAGAAGTCGGATCGCGGGGGTATATTTAGCGGCAGCCTTGACTGAAACAACATGGCGGCCTAGCGAGTTATTCCGTAGGTGGGACGCGTAGTGACGTAATCCACTCACTCTCTCTCGCAGGAGCAGTTGCCCAGACTTTTCAAACATGTCCGGTAAAAACAAATCAAAGTAATTACATCCCTGTGACTCCCAGCTCGTTGGTGAAAGCATATTCTGGAAAATACTCCTCGAATCTTACCAACTCCGTATCTGAAGTAAAGCTGATTAGGTCCCATCTGCGTCGCTGAATTACGAAACCGAACCGGTTGCAAAAATGAACAAATTAAACTTCCGTCTGCCGTTGTTTTTGTGCTTTTTTTTTTTACTACACTTTCGCTGGCATTACTTGTAGGTGAGCATAGAAATTTCTAGAGAAGTCTTCTTTCAGCTTCCTTAAATGATTCACACTGTTTGTCATCTCACCTTTAAGTCGATATTTTTATAACGAATTAATCAACGACGCCAAAACCTGTAGCCTGTATAACACGACTCTCAGTTTCGTTCAAATTAGAAATTGAACGAAACTTCTAGAATTCTTAGAAAATTCTAGAGAAACTTTCTTTCATCGTCCTTATATGGTTTACACTGTCAGCTTACCTCTAAGTCGATATTTTTATAGAGAATTAATCACCGACATCAAAACCTGGAGCGTGTGTAACACATCTCTCACTTTGGTTCAAATTCATTAGAAAATTAAGTTTTTCTAGAATTCTTAGAAAAATCTAGAGAAACTTTCTTTCAGCTTCCTTAAATGATCCACATCCTTTGTTCTCTCACCTTTAAGTCGATATTTTTATAACGAATTAATCAACGACGCCAAACCCTGTAGCGTGTATAACACATCTCTCACTTTCGTTCAAATTCATTAGAAAATTCAGTTTTTCTAGAATGCTTAGAAAAATCTAGAGAAACTTTCTTTCAGCTTCCTTAAATGATCCACATCCTTTGTTCTCTCACCTTTAAGTCGATATTTTTATAACGAATTAATCAACGACGCCAAACCGTGTAGCGTGTATAACACATCTCTCACTTTCGTTCAAATTCATTAGAAAATTAAGTTTTTCAAGAATGCTTAGAAAAATCTAGAGAAACTTTCTTTCAGCTTCCTTAAATGATCCACATCCTTTGTTCTCTCACCTTTAAGTCGATATTTTTATAACGAAAGAATGAACGACGCCAAAACCTGTAGCCTGTATAACACAACTCTCAGTTTCGTTCAAATTAGAAATTGAACGAAACTTCTAGAATTCTTAGGAAATTCTAGAGAAACTTTCTTTCATCGTCCTTATATGGTTTACACTGTCCGCTCACCTCTAAGTCGATATTTCAAAACCTGGAGCGTGTATAACACATCTCTCACTTTGGTTCAAATTCATTAGAAAATTAAATTTTTCTAGAATTCTTAGAAAAATCTAGAGAAACTTTCTTTCAGCTTCCTTAAATGATCCACATCCTTTGTTCTCTCACCTTTAAGTCGATATTTTTATAACGAATTAATCAACGACGCCAAACCCTGTAGCGTGTATAACACATCTCTCACTTTCGTTCAAATTCATTAGAAAATTCAGTTTTTCTAGAATGCTTAGAAAAATCTAGAGAAACTTTCTTTCAGCTTCCTTAAATGATCCACATCCTTTGTTCTCTCACCTTTAAGTCGATATTTTTATAACGAATTAATCAACGACGCCAAACCGTGTAGCGTGTATAACACATCTCTCACTTTCGTTCAAATTCATTAGAAAATTAAGTTTTTCAAGAATGCTTAGAAAAATCTAGAGAAACTTTCTTTCAGCTTCCTTAAATGATCCACATCCTTTGTTCTCTCACCTTTAAGTCGATATTTTTATAACGAAAGAATGAACGACGCCAAAACCTGTAGCCTGTATAACACAACTCTCAGTTTCGTTCAAATTAGAAATTGAACGAAACTTCTAGAATTCTTAGAAAATTCTAGAGAAACTTTCTTTCATCGTCCTTATATGGTTTACACTGTCCGCTTACCTCTAAGTCGATATTTCAAAACCTGGAGCGTGTATAATACATCTCTCACTTTGGTTCAAATTCATTAGAAAATTAAGTTTTTCTAGAATTCTTAGAAAAATCTAGAGAAACTTTCAGCTTCCTTAAATGATCCACATCCTTTGTTCTCTCACCTTTAAGTCGATATTTTTTATAGCGAATTAATTTCCGCCGTCAAAACCTGTAGCGTGTATTACACAACTCTCGGTTTTGTTCAAATTAGAAATTGAACGAAACTTCTAGAATTCTTTAGAAAATTCTAGAGAAACTTTCTTTCATCGTCCTTATATGGTTTACAATGTCCGCTTACCTCTAAGTCGATATTTTTATAGAGAATTAATCACCGACATCAAAACCTGTAGCATGTATAACACATCTCTCACTTTCATTCAAATTCATTAGAAAATTAAGTTTCTCTAGAATTCTTAGAAAAATCTAGAGAAGCTTTCTTTCAGCTTCCTTAAATGATCCACATCCTTTGTTCTCTCACCTTTAAGTCGATATTTTTATAACGAAAGAATGAACGACGCCAAAACCTGTAGCCTGTATAACACAACTCTCAGTTTCGTTCAAATTAGAAATTGAACGAAACTTCTAGAATTCTTAGAAAATTCTAGAGAAACTTTCTTTCATCGTCCTTATATGGTTTACACTGTCCGCTTACCTCTAAGTCGATATTTCAAAACCTGGAGCGTGTATAATACATCTCTCACTTTGGTTCAAATTCATTAGAAAATTAAGTTTTTCTAGAATTCTTAGAAAAATCTAGAGAAACTTTCAGCTTCCTTAAATGATCCACATCCTTTGTTCTCTCACCTTTAAGTCGATATTTTTTATAGCGAATTAATTTCCGCCGTCAAAACCTGTAGCGTGTATTACACAACTCTCGGTTTTGTTCAAATTAGAAATTGAACGAAACTTCTAGAATTCTTTAGAAAATTCTAGAGAAACTTTCTTTCATCGTCCTTATATGGTTTACAATGTCCGCTTACCTCTAAGTCGATATTTTTATAGAGAATTAATCACCGACATCAAAACCTGTAGCATGTATAACACATCTCTCACTTTCATTCAAATTCATTAGAAAATTAAGTTTCTCTAGAATTCTTAGAAAAATCTAGAGAAGCTTTCTTTCAGCTTCCTTAAATGATCCACATCCTTTGTTCTCTCACCTTAAGTCGATATTTTTATAACGAATTAATCAACGACGCCAAAACCTGTATAACACAACTCTCAGTTTCGTTCAAATTAGAAATTGAACAAAACTTCTAGAATTCTTAGAAAATTCTAGAGAAACTTTCTTTCATCGTCCTTATATGGTTTACACTGTTCGCTTACCTCTAGGGCGATATTTCAAAACCTGGAGCGTGTATAACAGATCTCTCACTTTGTTTCAAATTCATTAGAAAATTAAGTTTCTCTAGAATTCTTAGAAAAATCTAGAGAAGCTTTCTTTCAGCTTCCTTAAATGATCCACATCCTTTGTTCTCTCACCTTTAAGTCGATATTTTTATAACGAATTAATCAACGACGCCAAACCCTGTAGCGTGTATAACACATCTCTCACTTTCGTTCAAATTCATTAGAAAATTAAGTTTCTCTAGAATTCTTAGAAAAATCTAGAGAAGCTTTCTTTCAGCTTCCTTAAATGATCCACATCCTTTGTTCTCTCACCTTAAGTCGATATTTTTATAACGAATTAATCAACGACGCCAAAACCTGTATAACACAACTCTCAGTTTCGTTCAAATTAGAAATTGAACAAAACTTCTAGAATTCTTAGAAAATTCTAGAGAAACTTTCTTTCATCGTCCTTATATGGTTTACACTGTTCGCTTACCTCTAGGGCGATATTTCAAAACCTGGAGCGTGTATAACAGATCTCTCACTTTGTTTCAAATTCATTAGAAAATTAAGTTTCTCTAGAATTCTTAGAAAAATCTAGAGAAGCTTTCTTTCAGCTTCCTTAAATGATCCACATCCTTTGTTCTCTCACCTTTAAGTCGATATTTTTATAACGAATTAATCAACGACGCCAAAACCTGTAGCGTGTATAACACATCTCTCACTTTCGTTCAAATTCATTAGAAAATTAAGTTTCTCTAGAATTCTTAGAAAAATCTAGAGAAGCTTTCTTTCAGCTTCCTTAAATGATCCACATCCTTTGTTCTCTCACCTTTAAGTCGATATTTTTATAACGAATTAATCAACGACGCCAAACCCTGTAGCGTGTATAACACATCTCTCACTTTCGTTCAAATTCATTAGAAAATTAAGTTTCTCTAGAATTCTTAGAAAAATCTAGAGAAGCTTTCTTTCAGCTTCCTTAAATGATCCACATCCTTTGTTCTCTCACCTTTAAGTCGATATTTTTATAACGAATTAATCAACGACGCCAAACCCTGTAGCGTGTATAACACATCTCTCACTTTCGTTCAAATTCATTAGAAAATTAAGTTTCTCTAGAATTCTTAGAAAAATCTAGAGAAGCTTTCTTTCAGCTTCCTTAAATGATCCACATCCTTTGTTCTCTCACCTTTAAGTCGAAATTTTTATAACGAATTAATCAACGACGCCAAACCCTGTAGCGTGTATAACACATCTCTCACTTTCGTTCAAATTCATTAGAAAATTAAGTTTCTCTAGAATTCTTAGAAAAATCTAGAGAAGCTTTCTTTCAGCTTCCTTAAATGATCCACATCCTTTGTTCTCTCACCTTTAAGTCGATATTTTTATAACGAATTAATCAACGACGCCAAACCCTGTAGCGTGTATAACACATCTCTCACTTTCGTTCAAATTCATTAGAAAATTAAGTTTCTCTAGAATTCTTAGAAAAATCTAGAGAAGCTTTCTTTCAGCTTCCTTAAATGATCCACATCCTTTGTTCTCTCACCTTTAAGTCGAAATTTTTATAACGAATTAATCAACGACGCCAAACCCTGTAGCGTGTATAACACATCTCTCACTTTCGTTCAAATTCATTAGAAAATTAAGTTTCTCTAGAATTCTTAGAAAAATCTAGAGAAGCTTTCTTTCAGCTTCCTTAAATGATCCACATCCTTTGTTCTCTCACCTTTAAGTCGATATTTTTATAACGAATTAATCAACGACGCCAAACCCTGTAGCGTGTATAACACATCTCTCACTTTCGTTCAAATTCATTAGAAAATTAAGTTTCTCTAGAATTCTTAGAAAAATCTAGAGAAGCTTTCTTTCAGCTTCCTTAAATGATCCACATCCTTTGTTCTCTCACCTTTAAGTCGATATTTTTATAACGAATTAATCAACGACGCCAAACCCTGTAGCGTGTATAACACATCTCTCACTTTCGTTCAAATTCATTAGAAAATTAAGTTTCTCTAGAATTCTTAGAAAAATCTAGAGAAGCTTTCTTTCAGCTTCCTTAAATGATCCACATCCTTTGTTCTCTCACCTTTAAGTCGATATTTTTATAACGAATTAATCAACGACATCGTAACCTGGAGCCTGTATATCACAACTCTCAGTTTCTTTCAAATTAATTAAAAAAATTAATTTCTTTAAGAATTTTTAGGAAATTGTAAAAAAACTTTCTTTAACCTTCCCAGTATGATTCACACACTCAGGGGCGTAAAGATAGCACCAGCGTTGCGCGTGTGTGTGTGTGTGGGGGGGGGGGATGAATTTCAGGGGACCCAGATCTATGTATGTATTTTTTTCATTTTTTTTTTATTTAGGAATTTAATTTTAGACAAGAGGTTTTCTAATTGCTCTAAAAAAAAAAAAATTGTCTTAAATTTTTTGTCTTTTGGATTCGAAAGTTTTTGAACTAAGGGGCCCCATTGGCACAGACTTTTATTTGCGCGCCGATTAGAGATCAGATAAGATCATACGTAGAGGATTTTAGGAAGGGAGTGTCTGATCCCAGATCTTAAACAACCCTTAGAAATAGGGAAGCTAGGAGATTTGGGCTAGAGTGCCCGATAGGAAACTGATACGGAAGCGAGGTTAAAAGGGGGGGGGGGAGGAAAACGAAACGCCCTTATTTATTACCGGGGATAGCACCCGGGGTCCGACGACTTAACGTGTCCATCCGACGCACAGCGGATATTTAGTGGTTCGAGCGTTCGTACCTGCCAGGGATCGAACCTGAGGTTTCTACCTTCGGGCATCGCACACTCAAAGTAGGCTTAATGGACTTGCGATGATAAGCATTCAAAATGACCGAGCCAGAAAACGAGACGTGACGAAACTGATTGAAATATTCGCTAAGAAGAACGTTAGAAGGGAATCCAGATTTTAGTAAGGTAAGTTTTCTTTCTTTTGTAAAGTATGCTTGCTTCTTGAGTTTAAAAGACAAGACACAAAAAAGAAACAATATTGCTGAAATATTTAAAACTAGAAAAATGTAAACACACTTGTTTTTCCACTTTCTCAAAAATTATTGTATTAAGGAATTAAAGAGCTTGATATGAAGCTCGAAAACAGACACCCGAAGACAGACATTTGATTTAACTTGATTTGATATCGTCAACATTTCTCATTTGAAGATTTTGCACTTTTTTCCCCTGAGTACTAAATTTATCGAGGATACTTACCGGAAGAAACTGCTCACATAATTAAAAGCAATACATAAGTGATCATAGAATCAAAATCTAGAAAATATATATTTTACTACGGCGAAGTTAAGTATTTACCATGGGGCCGCGGATGGCCTAGTGGGCAACGTTCGTGACTGCCACGGAAAGAACCTCAGGTTCGATCCACTAAATATCCGCCGTGCTGTAACGTACCAAGAGATGTGACGTACCTGCCAGAAGGACGCACACGACATAAAGGCAGATAGGAATCAGAATAAAATGTCCGCGTAGCTTAATTGGTAGAGCAACTTATTCCGGAATGAGTGGACCCGGGTTCGAACCCCGGCGCGGATAAAAATGACGGAGAAATTTACTTCGTTATAGTGCGTCAGATGGGCACGTTAAGCCGTCGGACCTCAGGTACTGCCCCCCCCACCCGGTAATAAATAAGGGCGTCTTCCTCCCCCTTTCTACTTCGCTTTCGTGTCACTTTCCTATCGGGCACTCTAGCCCAAATCTCCTAGCTACCTATTTCTGAAGGTTGTTTAAGACCTGGGGTCAGACACTCCCTTCCTAAAATCCTCTGCATATGATCATTAAATACACTGCCGGACAATTGCTAAGGACGGATGACGATAGCAACGATAGCAACCATAAAATGGAAGCTAGGAAAATGTGGAAATTAGCATAAGTGCGGGATACAGTAAGACGTGTTGTGCGTATGCAAATTTTGGATTGCCGAACCTGTTCGTGACGTCATAGCGCTGATAAGAGATATAAAGGATTTGACGCGTATTGACCGTTGCTGTTCAAACGCAAAGTTGAAAGAGAAAGAATCAATTGACGAACTTGCAATTTTCAGTATGTCTTCCCGACATCACCTAGATGATTTTACGCGTTGCCGTATTATTGGCAAGATTGAAGAAGGGCGAAAAATAACAGATGTTGCCAGGGAGTTCGACGTCAGCCACAGTGTTGTTTCAAGGCTTTGGAAATCATTTCAAACAAATGGAGAGTGTAGCAAACGTCACGGGGGAGGTCGTGTTTGCAGTACGACACCTGCAGAAGATCGGTACATAGTGCTATCAACAAAAAGACACCGGCGCAGCACAGCTAGTGAGGTAGCAAATCAGTTTATGGCTGCTACTGGCAAGCGGATCTCCCGAACAACCGTCGCCAGACGTTTGCACGAAGGAGGACTATACGCCCGCCGTCCTGTTGTGTGCATCCCATTGTCCAGACGTCCCCGTAACACCCGTTTACAATGGTGCCATCAACATCGCAATTGGACTGATAACGACTGGTCTGCTGTCCTCTTCTCAGATGAGAGTAGATACAGTCTATCGTCTGATTGTCGACGACAACTGATCTGGCGTGATAGTGGTACTGCATATTGTCCAGCAAACATACAGAAAACGGACCGATATCCGACATGTAGTGTCATGGTATGGGCTGGCATCATGATAATGGCCGTACGTCTCTGTACGTGCTTCCAACTGGGACTACGACTGGCCAACGATACATTAATGATGTTCTGCTACCTCATGTTCGCATGTTCCGTGGTGTTGTCGGTGATAGACTCATTTTCATGGACGACAACGCAACATGTCATCGAACAGTCGCTGTCCAGGAGTGTCTTGAGAGCGAGGATATTCAACGCCTCGTATGGCCAGCACGTTCTCCAGATCTGAATCCCATTGAAAATGTGTGGGATGCTTTGGGGAGGAGTCTTGCTGGTCGCCAAGGCCTTCCAATAAACAAGGACACCCTCATCCGTGCACTGACAGAGGAATGGGATAAATTACCCCAACAGCTGTTTGATAATGTTGTGCAAAGCATGACACGACGTGTGGAATCTTGCATCGCCCTCCATGGTGGCCATATCCCGTATTGACATCTTACGCCGGAACGCCTGCGGACGGTAATTGCATTTTTTTCACGTTTACGTATTCTGCACAAAATGGCCTGTTTGTCCCTTGAACACGTTCCAAAGCCTTCTGGATTTCAGAGCACAATAAATTGTTTTTCTTGTAATGTCCTGGCATTCTGACATTATTTTATTTCACTTGGCATCCAACCACACTTACTTTTTTATGCGCTATATAGCCGTTTATGATCCGTCCTTAGCAATCGTCCAGCAGTGTATTTACCCTCAATTTTTGCATCAATTTTTACTATCTTGGGGGCCTGTTAGGAAAATTTCGCTGGGGGGCACAGAGATTTTGCGTTACGCCACTGTTTACACTGTCGACTTACCTTTAAGTCGATATTTTTATAGCGAATTAATTTCCGCCGTCAAAACCTGTAGCGTGTACAACACAACTCTCAGTTTCGTACGAATTAGAAATTCAATAAAACTCTCAGAAAATTCTAGAGAAACTTTCTTTCATCTTCCTTATATGATTCACACTGTCGACTTACCTTTAAGTCGATATTTTTATAGCGAATTAATCACCACCGTCAAAACCTGTAGCGTGTACAACACAACTCTCAGTTTCGTACAAATTAGAAATTCACTAAAACTCATAGAAAATTCTAGAGAAACTTTCTTTCATCTTCCTTATATGATTCACACTTTCGACTTACCTTTAAGTCGATATTTTTATAGCGAATTAATCACCACCGTCAAAACCTGTAGCGTGTACAACACAACTCTCAGTTTCGTACAAATTAGAAATTCACTAAAACTCATAGAAAATTCTAGAGAAACTTTCTTTCATCTTCCTTATATGATTCACACTGTCGACTTACCTTTAAGTCGATATTTTTATAGCGAATTAATCACCACCGTCAAAACCTGTAGCGTGTACAACACAACTCTCAGTTTCGTACGAATTAGAAATTCAATAAAACTCTCAGAAAATTCTAGAGAAACTTTCTTTCATCTTCCTTATATGATTCACACTTTCGACTTACCTTTAAGTCGATATTTTTATAGCGAATTAATCACCACCGTCAAAACCTGTAGCGTGTACAACACAACTCTCAGTTTCGTACAAATTAGAAATTCACTAAAACTCTTAGAAAATTCTAGAGAAACTTTCTTTCATCTTCCTTATATGATTCACACTTTCGACTTACCTTTAAGTCGATATTTTTATAGCGAATTAATCACCACCGTCAAAACCTGTAGCGTGTACAACACAACTCTCAGTTTCGTACAAATTAGAAATTCACTAAAACTCATAGAAAATTCTAGAGAAACTTTCTTTCATCTTCCTTATATGATTCACACTTTCGACTTACCTTTAAGTCGATATTTTTATAGCGAATTAATCACCACCGTCAAAACCTGTAGCGTGTACAACACAACTCTCAGTTTCGTACAAATTAGAAATTCACTAAAACTCATAGAAAATTCTAGAGAAACTTTCTTTCATCTTCCTTATATGATTCACACTTTCGACTTACCTTTAAGTCGATATTTTTATAGCGAATTAATCACCACCGTCAAAACCTGTAGCGTGTACAACACAACTCTCAGTTTCGTACAAATTAGAAATTCACTAAAACTCTTAGAAAATTCTAGAGAAACTTTCTTTCATCTTCCTTATATGATTCACACTTTCGACTTTACCTTTAAGTCGATATTTTTATAGCGAATTAATCACCACCGTCAAAACCTGTAGCGTGTACAACACAACTCTCAGTTTCGTACAAATTAGAAATTCACTAAAACTCTTAGAAAATTCTAGAGAAACTTTTCTTTCATCTTCCTTATATGATTCACACTTTCGACTTACCTTTAAGTCGATATTTTTATAGCGAATTAATCACCACCGTCAAAACCTGTAGCGTGTACAACACAACTCTCAGTTTCGTACGAATTAGAAATTCAATAAAACTCTCAGAAAATTCTAGAGAAACTTTCTTTCATCTTCCTTATATGATTCACACTTTCGACTTACCTTTAAGTCGATATTTTTATAGCGAATTAATCACCACCGTCAAAACCTGTAGCGTGTACAACACAACTCTCAGTTTCGTACAAATTAGAAATTCACTAAAACTCTTAGAAAATTCTAGAGAAACTTTCTTTCATCTTCCTTATATGATTCACACTTTCGACTTACCTTTAAGTCGATATTTTTATAGCGAATTAATCACCACCGTCAAAACCTGTAGCGTGTACAACACAACTCTCAGTTTCGTACAAATTAGAAATTCACTAAAACTCATAGAAAATTCTAGAGAAACTTTCTTTCATCTTCCTTATATGATTCACACTTTCGACTTACCTTTAAGTCGATATTTTTATAGCGAATTAATCACCACCGTCAAAACCTGTAGCGTGTACAACACAACTCTCAGTTTCGTACAAATTAGAAATTCACTAAAACTCATAGAAAATTCTAGAGAAACTTTCTTTCATCTTCCTTATATGATTCACACTTTCGACTTACCTTTAAGTCGATATTTTTATAGCGAATTAATCACCACCGTCAAAACCTGTAGCGTGTACAACACAACTCTCAGTTTCGTACAAATTAGAAATTCACTAAAACTCTTAGAAAATTCTAGAGAAACTTTCTTTCATCTTCCTTATATGATTCACACTTTCGACTTACCTTTAAGTCGATATTTTTATAGCGAATTAATCACCACCGTCAAAACCTGTAGCGTGTACAACACAACTCTCAGTTTCGTACAAATTAGAAATTCACTAAAACTCATAGAAAATTCTAGAGAAACTTTCTTTCATCTTCCTTATATGATTCACACTTTCGACTTACCTTTAAGTCGATATTTTTATAGCGAATTAATCACCACCGTCAAAACCTGTAGCGTGTACAACACAACTCTCAGTTTCGTACAAATTAGAAATTCACTAAAACTCTTAGAAAATTCTAGAGAAACTTTCTTTCATCTTCCTTATATGATTCACACTTTCGACTTACCTTTAAGTCGATATTTTTATAGCGAATTAATCACCACCGTCAAAACCTGTAGCGTGTACAACACAACTCTCAGTTTCGTACAAATTAGAAATTCACTAAAACTCATAGAAAATTCTAGAGAAACTTTCTTTCATCTTCCTTATATGATTCACACTTTCGACTTACCTTTAAGTCGATATTTTTATAGCGAATTAATCACCACCGTCAAAACCTGTAGCGTGTACAACACAACTCTCAGTTTCGTACAAATTAGAAATTCACTAAAACTCATAGAAAATTCTAGAGAAACTTTCTTTCATCTTCCTTATATGATTCACACTTTCGACTTACCTTTAAGTCGATATTTTTATAGCGAATTAATCACCACCGTCAAAACCTGTAGCGTGTACAACACAACTCTCAGTTTCGTACAAATTAGAAATTCACTAAAACTCATAGAAAATTCTAGAGAAACTTTCTTTCATCTTCCTTATATGATTCACACTTTCGACTTACCTTTAAGTCGATATTTTTATAGCGAATTAATCACCACCGTCAAAACCTGTAGCGTGTACAACACAACTCTCAGTTTCGTACAAATTAGAAATTCACTAAAACTCATAGAAAATTCTAGAGAAACTTTCTTTCATCTTCCTTATATGATTCACACTTTCGACTTACCTTTAAGTCGATATTTTTATAGCGAATTAATCACCACCGTCAAAACCTGTAGCGTGTACAACACAACTCTCAGTTTCGTACAAATTAGAAATTCACTAAAACTCATAGAAAATTCTAGAGAAACTTTCTTTCATCTTCCTTATATGATTCACACTTTCGACTTACCTTTAAGTCGATATTTTTATAGCGAATTAATCACCACCGTCAAAACCTGTAGCGTGTACAACACAACTCTCAGTTTCGTACAAATTAGAAATTCACTAAAACTCATAGAAAATTCTAGAGAAACTTTCTTTCATCTTCCTTATATGATTCACACTTTCGACTTACCTTTAAGTCGATATTTTTATAGCGAATTAATCACCACCGTCAAAACCTGTAGCGTGTACAACACAACTCTCAGTTTCGTACAAATTAGAAATTCACTAAAACTCATAGAAAATTCTAGAGAAACTTTCTTTCATCTTCCTTATATGATTCACACTTTCGACTTACCTTTAAGTCGATATTTTTATAGCGAATTAATCACCACCGTCAAAACCTGTAGCGTGTACAACACAACTCTCAGTTTCGTACAAATTAGAAATTCACTAAAACTCATAGAAAATTCTAGAGAAACTTTCTTTCATCTTCCTTATATGATTCACACTTTCGACTTACCTTTAAGTCGATATTTTTATAGCGAATTAATCACCACCGTCAAAACCTGTAGCGTGTACAACACAACTCTCAGTTTCGTACAAATTAGAAATTCACTAAAACTCATAGAAAATTCTAGAGAAACTTTCTTTCATCTTCCTTATATGATTCACACTTTCGACTTACCTTTAAGTCGATATTTTTATAGCGAATTAATCACCACCGTCAAAACCTGTAGCGTGTACAACACAACTCTCAGTTTCGTACAAATTAGAAATTCACTAAAACTCATAGAAAATTCTAGAGAAACTTTCTTTCATCTTCCTTATATGATTCACACTTTCGACTTACCTTTAAGTCGATATTTTTATAGCGAATTAATCACCACCGTCAAAACCTGTAGCGTGTACAACACAACTCTCAGTTTCGTACAAATTAGAAATTCACTAAAACTCATAGAAAATTCTAGAGAAACTTTCTTTCATCTTCCTTATATGATTCACACTTTCGACTTACCTTTAAGTCGATATTTTTATAGCGAATTAATCACCACCGTCAAAACCTGTAGCGTGTACAACACAACTCTCAGTTTCGTACAAATTAGAAATTCACTAAAACTCATAGAAAATTCTAGAGAAACTTTCTTTCATCTTCCTTATATGATTCACACTTTCGACTTACCTTTAAGTCGATATTTTTATAGCGAATTAATCACCACCGTCAAAACCTGTAGCGTGTACAACACAACTCTCAGTTTCGTACAAATTAGAAATTCACTAAAACTCATAGAAAATTCTAGAGAAACTTTCTTTCATCTTCCTTATATGATTCACACTTTCGACTTACCTTTAAGTCGATATTTTTATAGCGAATTAATCACCACCGTCAAAACCTGTAGCGTGTACAACACAACTCTCAGTTTCGTACAAATTAGAAATTCACTAAAACTCATAGAAAATTCTAGAGAAACTTTCTTTCATCTTCCTTATATGATTCACACTTTCGACTTACCTTTAAGTCGATATTTTTATAGCGAATTAATCACCACCGTCAAAACCTGTAGCGTGTACAACACAACTCTCAGTTTCGTACAAATTAGAAATTCACTAAAACTCATAGAAAATTCTAGAGAAACTTTCTTTCATCTTCCTTATATGATTCACACTTTCGACTTACCTTTAAGTCGATATTTTTATAGCGAATTAATCACCACCGTCAAAACCTGTAGCGTGTACAACACAACTCTCAGTTTCGTACGAATTAGAAATTCAATAAAACTCTTAGAAAATTCTAGAGAAACTTTCTTTCATCTTCCTTATATGATTCACACTTTCGACTTACCTTTAAGTCGATATTTTTATAGCGAATTAATCACCACCGTCAAAACCTGTAGCGTGTACAACACAACTCTCAGTTTTGTACGAATTAGAAATTCACTAAAACTCTTAGAAAATTCTAGAGAAACTTTCTTTCATCTTCCTTATATGATTCACACTTTCGACTTACCTTTAAGTCGATATTTTTATAGCGAATTAATCACCACCGTCAAAACCTGTAGCGTGTACAACACAACTCTCAGTTTCGTACAAATTAGAAATTCACTAAAACTCATAGAAAATTCTAGAGAAACTTTCTTTCATCTTCCTTATATGATTCACACTTTCGACTTACCTTTAAGTCGATATTTTTATAGCGAATTAATCACCACCGTCAAAACCTGTAGCGTGTACAACACAACTCTCAGTTTCGTACAAATTAGAAATTCACTAAAACTCATAGAAAATTCTAGAGAAACTTTCTTTCATCTTCCTTATATGATTCACACTTTCGACTTACCTTTAAGTCGATATTTTTATAGCGAATTAATCACCACCGTCAAAACCTGTAGCGTGTACAACACAACTCTCAGTTTCGTACAAATTAGAAATTCACTAAAACTCATAGAAAATTCTAGAGAAACTTTCTTTCATCTTCCTTATATGATTCACACTTTCGACTTACCTTTAAGTCGATATTTTTATAGCGAATTAATCACCACCGTCAAAACCTGTAGCGTGTACAACACAACTCTCAGTTTCGTACGAATTAGAAATTCAATAAAACTCTCAGAAAATTCTAGAGAAACTTTCTTTCATCTTCCTTATATGATTCACACTTTCGACTTACCTTTAAGTCGATATTTTTATAGCGAATTAATCACCACCGTCAAAACCTGTAGCGTGTACAACACAACTCTCAGTTTCGTACAAATTAGAAATTCACTAAAACTCATAGAAAATTCTAGAGAAACTTTCTTTCATCTTCCTTATATGATTCACACTTTCGACTTACCTTTAAGTCGATATTTTTATAGCGAATTAATCACCACCGTCAAAACCTGTAGCGTGTACAACACAACTCTCAGTTTCGTACAAATTAGAAATTCACTAAAACTCATAGAAAATTCTAGAGAAACTTTCTTTCATCTTCCTTATATGATTCACACTTTCGACTTACCTTTAAGTCGATATTTTTATAGCGAATTAATCACCACCGTCAAAACCTGTAGCGTGTACAACACAACTCTCAGTTTCGTACAAATTAGAAATTCACTAAAACTCATAGAAAATTCTAGAGAAACTTTCTTTCATCTTCCTTATATGATTCACACTTTCGACTTACCTTTAAGTCGATATTTTTATAGCGAATTAATCACCACCGTCAAAACCTGTAGCGTGTACAACACAACTCTCAGTTTCGTACAAATTAGAAATTCACTAAAACTCTTAGAAAATTCTAGAGAAACTTTCTTTCATCTTCCTTATATGATTCACACTTTCGACTTACCTTTAAGTCGATATTTTTATAGCGAATTAATCACCACCGTCAAAACCTGTAGCGTGTACAACACAACTCTCAGTTTCGTACAAATTAGAAATTCACTAAAACTCATAGAAAATTCTAGAGAAACTTTCTTTCATCTTCCTTATATGATTCACACTTTCGACTTGCCTTTAAGTCGATATTTTTATAGCGAATTAATTTCCGCCGTCAAAACCTGTAGCGTGTACAACACAACTCTCAGTTTTGTACGAATTAGAAATTCAATAAAACTCTTAGAAAATTCTAGAGAAACTTTCTTTCATCTTCCTTATATGATTCACACTTTCGACTTACCTTTAAGTCGATATTTTTATAGCGAATTAATTTCCGCCGTCAAAACCTGTAGCGTGTACAACACAACTCTCAGTTTTGTACGAATTAGAAATTCAATAAAACTCTTAGAAAATTCTAGAGAAACTTTCTTTCATCTTCCTTATATGATTCACACTTTCGACTTGCCTTTAAGTCGATATTTTTATAGCGAATTAATTTCCGCCGTCAAAACCTGTAGCGTGTACAACACAACTCTCAGTTTTGTACGAATTAGAAATTCAATAAAACTCTTAGAAAATTCTAGAGAAACTTTCTTTCATCTTCCTTATATGATTCACACTTTCGACTTACCTTTAAGTCGATATTTTTATAGCGAATTAATTTCCGCCGTCAAAACCTGTAGCGTGTACAACACAACTCTCAGTTTTGTACGAATTAGAAATTCAATAAAACTCTTAGAAAATTCTAGAGAAACTTTCTTTCATCTTCCTTATATGATTCACACTTTCGACTTGCCTTTAAGTCGATATTTTTATAGCGAATTAATTTCCGCCGTCAAAACCTGTAGCGTGTACAACACAACTCTCAGTTTTGTACGAATTAGAAATTCAATAAAACTCTTAGAAAATTCTAGAGAAACTTTCTTTCATCTTCCTTATATGATTCACACTTTCGACTTGCCTTTAAGTCGATATTTTTATAGCGAATTAATCACCACCGTCAAAACCTGTAGCGTGTACAACACAACTCTCAGTTTCGTACAAATTAGAAATTCACTAAAACTCATAGAAAATTCTAGAGAAACTTTCTTTCATCTTCCTTATATGATTCACACTTTCGACTTGCCTTTAAGTCGATATTTTTATAGCGAATTAATTTCCGCCGTCAAAACCTGTAGCGTGTACAACACAACTCTCAGTTTTGTACGAATTAGAAATTCAATAAAACTCTTAGAAAATTCTAGAGAAACTTTCTTTCATCTTCCTTATATGATTCACACTTTCGACTTACCTTTAAGTCGATATTTTTATAGCGAATTAATTTCCGCCGTCAAAACCTGTAGCGTGTACAACACAACTCTCAGTTTTGTACGAATTAGAAATTCAATAAAACTCTTAGAAAATTCTAGAGAAACTTTCTTTCATCTTCCTTATATGATTCACACTTTCGACTTACCTTTAAGTCGATATTTTTATAGCGAATTAATCACCACCGTCAAAACCTGTAGCGTGTACAACACAACTCTCAGTTTTGTACAAATTAGAAATTCACTAAAACTCTTAGAAAATTCTAGAGAAACTTTCTTTCATCTTCCTTATATGATTCACACTTTCGACTTACCTTTAAGTCGATATTTTTATAGCGAATTAATCACCACCGTCAAAACCTGTGGCGTGTACAACACAACTCTCAGTTTCGTACAAATTAGAAATTCACTAAAACTCTTAGAAAATTCTAGAGAAACTTTCTTTCATCTTCCTTATATGATTCACACTGTCGACTTACCTTTAAGTCGATATTTTTATAGCGAATTAATCACCACCGTCAAAACCTGTGGCGTGTACAACACAACTCTCAGTTTCGTACAAATTAGAAATTCACTAAAACTCTTAGAAAATTCTAGAGAAACTTTCTTTCATCTTCCTTATATGATTCACACTTTCGACTTACCTTTAAGTCGATATTTTTATAGCGAATTAATCACCACCGTCAAAACCTGTAGCGTGTACAACACAACTCTCAGTTTCGTACAAATTAGAAATTCACTAAAACTCATAGAAAATTCTAGAGAAACTTTCTTTCATCTTCCTTATATGATTCACACTGTCGACTTACCTTTAAGTCGATATTTTTATAGCGAATTAATCACCACCGTCAAAACCTGTGGCGTGTACAACACAACTCTCAGTTTCGTACAAATTAGAAATTCACTAAAACTCATAGAAAATTCTAGAGAAACTTTCTTTCATCTTCCTTATATGATTCACACTTTCGACTTACCTTTAAGTCGATATTTTTATAGCGAATTAATCACCACCGTCAAAACCTGTAGCGTGTACAACACAACTCTCAGTTTCGTACAAATTAGAAATTCACTAAAACTCATAGAAAATTCTAGAGAAACTTTCTTTCATCTTCCTTATATGATTCACACTTTCGACTTACCTTTAAGTCGATATTTTTATAGCGAATTAATCACCACCGTCAAAACCTGTGGCGTGTACAACACAACTCTCAGTTTCGTACAAATTAGAAATTCACTAAAACTCTTAGAAAATTCTAGAGAAACTTTCTTTCATCTTCCTTATATGATTCACACTTTCGACTTACCTTTAAGTCGATATTTTCATAGCGAATTAATCACCACCGTCAAAACCTGTAGCGTTTATAACACAACTCTCAGTTTCGTACAAATTAGAAATTCACTAAAACTCTTAGAAAATTCTAGAGAAACTTTCTTTCATCTTCCTTATATGATTCACACTTTCGACTTACCTTTAAGTCGATATTTTTATAGCGAATTAATCACCACCGTCAAAACCTGTGGCGTGTACAACACAACTCTCAGTTTCGTACAAATTAGAAATTCACTAAAACTCTTAGAAAATTCTAGAGAAACTTTCTTTCATCTTCCTTATATGATTCACACTTTCGACTTACCTTTAAGTCGATATTTTTATAGCGAATTAATCACCACCGTCAAAACCTGTGGCGTGTACAACACAACTCTCAGTTTCGTACAAATTAGAAATTCACTAAAACTCTTAGAAAATTCTAGAGAAACTTTCTTTCATCTTCCTTATATGATTCACACTGTCGACTTACCTTTAAGTCGATATTTTTATAGCGAATTAATCACCACCGTCAAAACCTGTGGCGTGTACAACACAACTCTCAGTTTCGTACAAATTAGAAATTCACTAAAACTCTTAGAAAATTCTAGAGAAACTTTCTTTCATCTTCCTTATATGATTCACACTTTCGACTTACCTTTAAGTCGATATTTTTATAGCGAATTAATCACCACCGTCAAAACCTGTAGCGTGTACAACACAACTCTCAGTTTCGTACAAATTAGAAATTCACTAAAACTCTTAGAAAATTCTAGAGAAACTTTCTTTCATCTTCCTTATATGATTCACACTGTCGACTTACCTTTAAGTCGATATTTTTATAGCGAATTAATCACCACCATCAAAACCTGTGGCGTGTACAACACAACTCTCAGTTTCGTACAAATTAGAAATTCACTAAAACTCTTAGAAAATTCTAGAGAAACTTTCTTTCATCTTCCTTATATGATTCACACTGTCGACTTACCTTTAAGTCGATATTTTTATAGCGAATTAATCACCACCGTCAAAACCTGTGGCGTGTACAACACAACTCTCAGTTTCGTACAAATTAGAAATTCACTAAAACTCTTAGAAAATTCTAGAGAAACTTTCTTTCATCTTCCTTATATGATTCACACTGTCGACTTACCTTTAAGTCGATATTTTTATAGCGAATTAATCACCACCGTCAAAACCTGTGGCGTGTACAACACAACTCTCAGTTTCGTACAAATTAGAAATTCACTAAAACTCTTAGAAAATTCTAGAGAAACTTTCTTTCATCTTCCTTATATGATTCACACTTTCGACTTACCTTTAAGTCGATATTTTTATAGCGAATTAATCACCACCGTCAAAACCTGTGGCGTGTACAACACAACTCTCAGTTTCGTACAAATTAGAAATTCACTAAAACTCATAGAAAATTCTAGAGAAACTTTCTTTCATCTTCCTTATATGATTCACACTTTCGACTTACCTTTAAGTCGATATTTTTATAGCGAATTAATCACCACCGTCAAAACCTGTAGCGTGTACAACACAACTCTCAGTTTCGTACAAATTAGAAATTCACTAAAACTCATAGAAAATTCTAGAGAAACTTTCTTTCATCTTCCTTATATGATTCACACTTTCGACTTACCTTTAAGTCGATATTTTTATAGCGAATTAATCACCACCGTCAAAACCTGTAGCGTGTACAACACAACTCTCAGTTTCGTACAAATTAGAAATTCACTAAAACTCTTAGAAAATTCTAGAGAAACTTTCTTTCATCTTCCTTATATGATTCACACTTTCGACTTACCTTTAAGTCGATATTTTTATAGCGAATTAATCACCACCGTCAAAACCTGTAGCGTTTATAACACAACTCTCAGTTTTGTTCAAATTAGAAATTGAACGAACTTCTAGAATTCGTAAAAAATTCTAGAGAAACTTTCTTTCACCTTCCTGTATATGATTCACACCGTCGACTTACGATTAAGTGGATATTTTTTATAGCGAATTAATTAACGCCGTCAAAACCTGTGTGCGTATATATCACAACTCTCAGTTTCGTTCGAATTCATTAGAAAGTTTCTTTAGAATTCTTAGAAAATTCTAGAGAAATTTTCTTTCATCTTCCTTACATGATTCACACTCTCGACTTACCTTTAAGTCGTTATTTTTATAGCGAATTAATCACGACCGCGAAAACCTGTATCCTTCATAACACAACTCTGAGTTTTTGTTCAAATTAGAAATTGAACGAACTTCTAGAATTCGTAAAAAATTCTAGAGAAACGTTCTTTCACCTTCCTGTATATGATTCACACCGTCGACTTTACGTTTAAGTGGATATTTTTTATAGCGAATTAATTAACGCCGTCAAAACCTGTGTGTATATATCGCAACTCTTAGTTTCGTTCGAATTCATTACAAAGTTCCTCTAGGATTCTCAGAAAATTCTTGAGAAACTTTCTTTCAGCTTCCTTACATGATTCACATTCTTTGTTGTCTCACCTTTAAGTCGATATTTTTAAAACGAATTAATCAACGACGCCAAAACCTGTAGCGTGTATAACACAACTCTCGGTTTCGTTCTAATTAGAAATATATATAAATATATATAAATTACCATATAAGGAAGGTGAAAGAAAGTTTCTCAAGAATTTTCTTGAATTCTTAGAAAATTCTTGAGAAACTTTCTTTCAACTTCGTTATATGATTCACACTGTCCGCGTACCTTTTAGTCGATATTTCTACAGAGAATTAATCACCGACATCAAAAGCTGTAGCGTGTATAACACATATCTCACTTTCGTTCAAATTCATTAGAAATTTAAGTTTCTCTAGAATTCTTAGAAAAATCTAGAGAAACTTTCTTTCATCTTCCTTAAATGATTCACATCCTGTGTTGTGTCACCTTTCAGTCTATATTTTTATAATGAATTAATCAACGACGCCAAAACCTGTAGCCTGTACACTGAAGAGCAATTGAATTAGATATACCTGTCTAGTAACGTGTAGCACCACCTTTCGCCCTGATGACGGCGGCGATTCGTCTCGGCATGGACTCGACAAGACACCGGAAGCATTGGGAAGCCATACGGATCCACGACCCCTCAACAAGCTCCCACAGTTCACGAAGATTTGATGGAGTTCACTGTCAGTTTAACTGAAGAGCAATTGAATTAGAGATATCTGTCTAATAACGTGTAGCACCACCTTTCGCCCTGATGACGGCGGCGATTCGTCTCGGCATAGACTCGACAAGACACCGGAAGCGTTGGGAAGCCATACGGATCCACGACCCCTGAACAAGCTCCCTCAGTTCACGAAGATTTGATGGAGTTCACTGTCAGTTTAACTGAAGAGCAATTGAATTAGAGATACCTGTCTAGTAACGTGTAGCACCACCTTTCGCCCTGATGACGGCGGCGATTCGTCTCGGCATAGACTCGACAAGACACCGGAAGCGTTGGGAAGCCATACGGATCCACGACCCCTGAACAAGCTCCCACAGTTCACGAAGATTTGATGGAGGGTATCAGAGTCTCGAACATCTCTCTCGATGACATCCCAGATGTGCTCGATGGGATTGAGGTCAGGTGACCTAGCTGGCCAAGGAAGCGAGGTCACGTCGGTGGAGTGTTCATCCAACCATTCGGATACAATTCGGGAGCTGCATTGTCTTGTTGCAGGATGAAGTCCCCAGTGGGATGTTGAAGACGCACAAACGGGAGCCAATGGTCGTCCAGGATGTCCCGGTAACGTTGACCTGTGAGGAACGATCTCACACGTACCAGGGGTTCCATTTCAGTCCACGTAAACAGTCCCCAGACGAGAATGCCACCACCACCAGGTTGATGAGTACCCTACTGGCAAGAAGGATCCATCGCTTCATGTGGTTTGCGCCGTACTCGTATCCTGTCATCCGCATGTACCAACGTGCATCTCGACTCATCAGTCCAGGCACCATTTTCCCACATGTCTAGGATCCAGTGGCGATGTTCCCGCGCCCATGCTAATCTTTGCACCCTGTGATGTGCGGTCAGCAGCGGTACCCTCGTGGGACGATGGCTTCTGTACCCCATAGCGAGGTATAACCGGTTTAAACCGGCAGAAAATGGCAACAACTGGCAGAAACTAAAAAAAGTATTTAAACCATTTTTATGTACTATAACGAAGTAAATTTCTCCGTCATTTTTGGTCTACGCCGGGATTCGAACCCGAGGCCGCTTATTCCGGAACAAGTGTACTCGGGTTCCAATCCCTGCGTAGACCAAAATGACGGAGAAATTTACTTCATTATAATGGCGCCCGAACTATCCGGATGACCCGGCCGTTCAAAATCTCGCATTGGTGCGATGTTATTTCCACACCGCGAGACAGGAAAATCAGAGAATTCCTTCTCCAGCGCTTCGAAAAATAAAAATGTGTGATGTTGCATTCCACACAGCAGATTGACTGGGAGTTCTCAAGTGCACGTTCTACAGTGGATGGCTGCCTGCGACGATTCATGGTCACGGCTGACCCGTGGGCCATGCCCCCAGCCCTCTTTCGGGGGGGGAGAGATGTGACGTACCTGCCAGCAGGACGCACACGACATAAAGGCAGATAGGAATCAGAATAATCGTCTGCGTAGCTCAGTTGGTAGAGCGACTTGTTCCGGAATAAGCGGCCTCGGGTTCGAATCCCGGCGTGGACCAAAAATGACGGAGAAATTTACTTCGTTATAGTACATGAAATTTACAGTAAATCAAAGATGACAAATACTTTTATTACAATAATTTAGTATTATAGTAATTTGTTATAGTTAATCATTTCAGTAATTAAAATATATTACATGTATTTTTTAGACATGCCTGATCCTTGTCTATAATATAAGAAGCAACATGACTGGCAGACTGGCTAGCATATATACTTCATCCAAAGTACATGGGATCTAAATTGCTACATGAGCAGGAAAAAAGTGCTCGGAAATTACTTTATGACATCAACCAAAATTTTGTACCTTACATCATAGATTTTCAAGCAAAATCAGCTCCTTTTCCTGAAACATACACTATCTACCAACAAGTAATTGGACACCTGTGATAGCAAAGGAAAACGAAGTTTATTCACCTTCAATAGTTGGTGGAGCCTCCACGAGCGGCGATTACAGCTGCGACCCTCCGGGGCATACTCTCAACCAGGCGTTGTACGACGGCTAGCGGTATTTTCTTCCACTCTGCTTGGAGAAGACAGGTCAGTTCCTTCACCGATTTCGGACGGTGGGGGCACCCCTTGAGTCGACGCTCCAACTCGTCCCAGAGGTGCTCGATAGGGTTAAGGTGAGGGCTCTGGGCATGCCAGTCCATTTAATTAACCCTGTTGTCACCATACCATGCCATGGTGGACCTCGCAACATGACAGGTGGCATTGTCATCCTGAAAGTAACATGGGTCCACCCCGTAAAACTGACACAACGTAGGAAGCGCATGGTCATCCAAAATGGTGCAGTGGGTCTCGGCGTTGAGTCTACCAGGAATTGCGACCAAGGGTCCCGTGCCATACCAGGAAAAACACCCCCATAGCATAATTCCACCGCCGCCGAACTTCACAGTTGGCACAATACATTCCGGCAGGAGGCGTTCTCCAGGCAGACGCCAAACCCAGAACCTGCCTTCCGAACGGTAGAGGTTGAACCTTGATTCGTCGCACCAGAGAACCTGTTTCCACTGTTCAACGGTCCACTGTCGACGTTCTTTGCACCACGTTAGCCGAGCAGCGCTATTGGACTTGGTGATCAAAGGCTTGTGGGTCCATGATAACCGAGCAGATGGGCTTCCTTACGGATGGTATTCATCGAAAGAACACTCCCGGATGCCTGTTGAAACTCCTCGCGGATGTGGCCCATCGATTTGGTGCGGTTCTTCCGAATTTCTCTGGCCAGCACCCGTCGGTCTCTAACTCCCAGTTTTGTGGGTCTGCCGGGTCGGGGCACATTCAGACAGTCACCTCTCATCTTCCACTTGCCAATCACGTAGGCCACTGTCGATTTTGGGCACTTCAACTCGCTGGATATGTCATCGGCCATTTCTGTGATACCCGACGATTACACCTTTCTCGAAATCAGAGAGCTCCGAACTGCGTGGCATCTTGCATGCGACTGGTTGCGTTGTTTGTTTCCCACACGATATTTAACGGCGGCGTCCGTGACGTGTATCAGGAGCGCGGATATCGTCGATTGCAGGGGTGTCCAAGTTCTTGTTGGTAGATAGTGTATTACTCCAATGAAGTCTAAGAAAATGTCTCAGCTTTTACATGGTGGTCTAGTTTAAAGAAAACAACTGTGAATGAAGATTTCATAACTCTTGCTTGCACAATGATATTGCCTGCAAGTTCTGCGGGGTTGAAAGAATATTCTCAAGCTTTTCGTTTATTCACAATAAGTTAAGAAATTGTTTGGGTTTGGAAACAGCAGCAAAATTGGTCTTTTGCTATCGACTACTACGTGGAAAAAGTGCACTTGAATGGATAATTTACTGCGATGTAACCTTTGAATAAATATTGTAAACATTGCAACTGAACTTGTTTTACTTTCTTGAAATGCATTTCCCTGTGCTATTCATTATACACTGAGTGGCCACTTTATTATTACCAACCCCTCAGTACTTCGTTGGGCCACCTTTTGCCTTTAACACTGCGTCGATTCTTCGTGGCATGGACTCCACGAGATGTTGATAGGTGGTTTGTGCGGAATCTGAGACCATGCTTGATGAATAGCACTTTCCAGGAGTGTGAGATTGCAGGGTTGTGGATCCAGCTGTCTGATGGCTCGTTCAACTTCATCCCACAAATTCTCAATGGGGTTGAGATCTGGAGATTGTGGGGGCCACCTAAGCAAAGGAAACTCATCGGCATGTTCCTGAAACCAATCCTATACAATACGAGCCCTATGGCAGGACACATTATCTTGTTGAAAGTAGCCATCGCCATTGGGATAAACCATCCGGCACATGACAGAATGCACTTGGTCCGCAACGATCTTTAGATATCATGTGCCAGTCAGACACGAATTAAAGGGCACAAAGCATGCCAGGAAAACACTCCCCAAACCATAACGTTGCCTCCACCAGCCTGAAGGGTTGTGGCAATGCATTTGGGGGTCCATGCTTTCGTGCTGTTTCCGCCAAATTCTCACTCGGCCATCGCCATGGTGCAACTAAAAACATGATTCATCGGACCACATAATTTGTTTCCAATTATCGACTGTCCAATACTTGTGCGAACTGGAGACGTTTTCTCTTGTTAACTGCAGACAGCAAAGGTGTTCGAACAGGTCTTCGGCTACCATATCCCATCCGATGCAGTGTACGGCGAACAGTGCGTGCAGAGATCATTTGAGTGGATTCTTGATTAAGATGGTCTGTAATTTGCTGCACTGTTGCCCTTCTCTTGTCTGTTACCAGTCTGGACACTCTCCGATCCGCCCGAGCAGTCACTAGTCGATGACGACCACACGTTGCGCGTAGAGACCCAGTTTTTGGATGACCGTCCAGTCTTTAAATACTTTAACAACAGCTGCTCTGGAACATTTCACGAATGCGGCGGTTTCGGTGATACTCGCTCCATGGCTCCGAGCTCTTACAATCATCCCACGTGGAAAGTCCGTCAAATCGCAGTTTTAAAAAAAAATTACTTCTACTTACTTCACTAAAATTACTTCACCCAAAAATTACTAAAATTACTTCACCCAAAAATTACTTCTACTACTGTCGCAAGCAGTAGGCTTTCCCTTTTTATATACTAGCCTCGCCTTCTGGCGGCAACAGCGTGCAGCCATACGTCATTTGCTTAAAACTGTCAGGTGGTCATAATAAAGCGGTCACAAAGTGTGTTTGTGGTACTTCGGTAATTCATTATATGCTATTTATGGTACTTCAGTAAATTTTTTATTACAATACATAATTATTTTCTGGGTTTCTGCCACTTTTATGGCACAAACTAGTTTCTCCCATGCTGGTTTTACCCGGTTGCAACCAGTGGTTTTAACCGCCTTGCCATAAACTACTCCAGTACGTTTATGTTTATGTACGTGTGTGCATGTTTGCATGCAAATACATATACTATACTGTCTAGTGAACATACACTTAAGTGCCAGAAAAATTGGTACAGACGAGTTTATGCAAAATACGTAGCAACGTCGCCAATGCGGGTACTCGGTTGCGTCCGCCAGTGCGTATATAAAGCGATAGACATTCTTGCCAGCTGTCGGAGCTGTTTTCGGCATGAGAATGACGAGTAATAACGATTTAAGCGATTTTCAACGCGGTGTCATGGTTGGCGCTCGTGAGATGGGCCATAGTATTTCGGAGGTGCAAAATACACAGCAACGTCACCTATGCACGTACTCGGTTGCATCCGTCAGTGCGTATATAAAGCGATAGACATTCTTGACAGCTGTCAGAGCTGTTTTCGGCATGAGAATGACAAGTAATAACGATTTAAGCGATTTTCAACGCGGTGTCTTGGTTGGCGCTCGTGAGATGGGCCATAGTATTTCGGAGGTGCAAAATACATAGCAACGTCACCTATGCGCGTACTCGGTTGCATCCACCAGTGCGTATATAAAGCGATAGACATTCTTGCCAGCTGTCAGAGCTGTTTTCGGCATGAGAATGACAAGTAATAACGATTTAAGCGATTTTCAACGCGGTGTCTTGGTTGGCGCTCGTGAGATGGGCCATAGTATTTCGGAGGTGCAAAATACATAGCAACGTCACCTATGCGCGTACTCGGTTGCATCCGCCAGTGCGTATATAAAGCGATAGACATTCTTGCCAGCTGTCAGAGCTGTTTTCGGCATGAGAATGACAAGTAATAACGATTTAAGCGATTTTCAACGCGGTGTCTTGGTTGGCGCTCGTGAGATGGGCCATAGTATTTCGGAGGTGCAAAATACATAGCAACGTCACCTATGCGCGTACTCGGTTGCATCCACCAGTGCGTATATAAAGCGATAGACATTCTTGCCAGCTGTCAGAGCTGTTTTCGGCATGAGAATGACAAGTAATAACGATTTAAGCGATTTTCAACGCGGTGTCTTGGTTGGCGCTCGTGAGATGGGCCATAGTATTTCGGAGGTGCAAAATACATAGCAACGTCACCTATGCGCGTACTCGGTTGCATCCGCCAGTGCGTATATAAAGCGATAGACATCCTTGCCAGCTGTCAGAGCTGTTTTCGGCATGAGAATGACAAGTAATAACGATTTAAGCGATTTTCAACGCGGTGTCTTGGTTGGCGCTCGTGAGATGGGCCATAGTATTTCGGAGGTGCAAAATACATAGCAACGTCACCTATGCGCGTACTCGGTTGCATCCGCCAGTGCGTATATAAAGCGATAGACATCCTTGCCAGCTGTCAGAGCTGTTTTCGGCATGAGAATGACAAGTAATAACGATTTAAGCGATTTTCAACGCGGTGTCTTGGTTGGCGCTCGTGAGATGGGCCATAGTATTTCGGAGGTGCAAAATACATAGCAACGTCACCTATGCGCGTACTCGGTTGCATCCGCCAGTGCGTATATAAAGCGATAGACATCCTTGCCAGCTGTCAGAGCTGTTTTCGGCATGAGAATGACAAGTAATAACGATTTAAGCGATTTTCAACGCGGTGTCTTGGTTGGCGCTCGTGAGATGGGCCATAGTATTTCGGAGGTGCAAAATACATAGCAACGTCACCTATGCGCGTACTCGGTTGCATCCGCCAGTGCGTATATAAAGCGATAGACATCCTTGCCAGCTGTCAGAGCTGTTTTCGGCATGAGAATGACAAGTAATAACGATTTAAGCGATTTTCAACGCGGTGTCTTGGTTGGCGCTCGTGAGATGGGCCATAGTATTTCGGAGGTGCAAAATACATAGCAACGTCACCTATGCGCGTACTCGGTTGCATCCGCCAGTGCGTATATAAAGCGATAGACATCCTTGCCAGCTGTCAGAGCTGTTTTCGGCATGAGAATGACAAGTAATAACGATTTAAGCGATTTTCAACGCGGTGTCTTGGTTGGCGCTCGTGAGATGGGCCATAGTATTTCGGAGGTGCAAAATACATAGCAACGTCACCTATGCGCGTACTCGGTTGCATCCGCCAGTGCGTATATAAAGCGATAGACATCCTTGCCAGCTGTCAGAGCTGTTTTCGGCATGAGAATGACAAGTAATAACGATTTAAGCGATTTTCAACGCGGTGTCTTGGTTGGCGCTCGTGAGATGGGCCATAGTATTTCGGAGGTGCAAAATACATAGCAACGTCACCTATGCGCGTACTCGGTTGCATCCACCAGTGCGTATATAAAGCGATAGACATCCTTGCCAGCTGTCAGAGCTGTTTTCGGCATGAGAATGACAAGTAATAACGATTTAAGCGATTTTCAACGCGGTGTCATGGTTGGCGCTCGTGAGATGGGCCATAGTATTTCGGAGGTGCAAAATACATAGCAACGTCACCTATGCGCGTACTCGGTTGCATCCGCCAGTGCGTATATAAAGCGATAGACATTCTTGCCAGCTGTCAGAGCTGTTTTCGGCATGAGAATGACAAGTAATAACGATTTAAGCGATTTTCAACGCGGTGTCATGGTTGGCGCTCGTGAGATGGGCCATAGTATTTCGGAGGTGCAAAATACATAGCAACGTCACCTATGCGCGTACTCGGTTGCATCCGCCAGTGCGTATATAAAGCGATAGACATCCTTGCCAGCTGTCAGAGCTGTTTTCGGCATGAGAATGACAAGTAATAACGATTTAAGCGATTTTCAACGCGGTGTCATGGTTGGCGCTCGTGAGATGGGCCATAGTATTTCGGAGGTGCAAAATACATAGCAACGTCACCTATGCGCGTACTCGGTTGCATCCGCCAGTGCGTATATAAAGCGATAGACATTCTTGCCAGCTGTCAGAGCTGTTTTCGGCATGAGAATGACAAGTAATAACGATTTAAGCGATTTTCAACGCGGTGTCATGGTTGGCGCTCGTGAGATGGGCCATAGTATTTCGGAGGTGCAAAATACATAGCAACGTCACCTATGCGCGTACTCGGTTGCATCCGCCAGTGCGTATATAAAGCGATAGACATCCTTGCCAGCTGTCAGAGCTGTTTTCGGCATGAGAATGACAAGTAATAACGATTTAAGCGATTTTCAACGCGGTGTCTTGGTTGGCGCTCGTGAGATGGGCCATAGTATTTCGGAGGTGCAAAATACATAGCAACGTCACCTATGCGCGTACTCGGTTGCATCCGCCAGTGCGTATATAAAGCGATAGACATCCTTGCCAGCTGTCAGAGCTGTTTTCGGCATGAGAATGACAAGTAATAACGATTTAAGCGATTTTCAACGCGGTGTCTTGGTTGGCGCTCGTGAGATGGGCCATAGTATTTCGGAGGTGCAAAATACATAGCAACGTCACCTATGCGCGTACTCGGTTGCATCCACCAGTGCGTATATAAAGCGATAGACATCCTTGCCAGCTGTCAGAGCTGTTTTCGGCATGAGAATGACAAGTAATAACGATTTAAGCGATTTTCAACGCGGTGTCATAGTTGGAGCTCGTGAGATGGGCCATAGTATTTCGGAGGTGCAAAATACATAGCAACGTCACCTATGCGCGTACTCGGTTGCATCCGCCAGTGCGTATATAAAGCGATAGACATCCTTGCCAGCTGTCAGAGCTGTTTTCGGCATGAGAATGACAAGTAATAACGATTTAAGCGATTTTCAACGCGGTGTCATAGTTGGCGCTCCTGAGATGGGCCATAGTATTTCGGAGGTGCAAAATACATAGCAACGTCACCTATGCGCGTACTCGGTTGCATCCGCCAGTGCGTATATAAAGCGATAGACATCCTTGCCAGCTGTCAGAGCTGTTTTCGGCATGAGAATGACAAGTAATAACGATTTAAGCGATTTTCAACGCGGTGTCATAGTTGGAGCTCGTGAGATGGGCCATAGTATTTCGGAGGTGCAAAATACATAGCAACGTCCCCTATGCGCGTACTCGGTTGCATCCACCAGTGCGTATATAAAGCGATAGACATCCTTGCCAGCTGTCAGAGCTGTTTTCGGCATGAGAATGACAAGTAATAACGATTTAAGCGATTTTCAAAGCGGTGTCATAGTTGGAGCTCGTGAGATGGGCCATAGTATTTCGGAGGTGCAAAATACATAGCAACGTCACCTATGCGCGTACTCGGTTGCATCCGCCAGTGCGTATATAAAGCGATAGACATCCTTGCCAGCTGTCAGAGCTGTTTTCGGCATGAGAATGACAAGTAATAACGATTTAAGCGATTTTCAACGCGGTGTCATAGTTGGAGCTCGTGAGATGGGCCATAGTATTTCGGAGGTAGAAACGAAGTTCGGATTTTCACGAACGACCATTGCAAGGGTGTACCGTGACTACAAGAATTCCGGCAAAACCTCCAACCTACGATACCGGTGTGGCCGTAAAAAGACATTGGGTGAACGTGACCATCGTCGGCTGTCAAGAATCGTTTCACGCGACACTCTCGCAGGTAGCATCGGAATTCAATGCTGGAGCCTCAACAAGCATCAGCGTCCGAACTGTGCAACGTACCCTGCACGATATGGGCTTTGGGAGCCGACGCCCAACTCGAGTCCCCTTGATGGGTGCGCGACACAGAGCTATGCGCCTCGCTTGGGCACGGCAACACCGCCACTGGACACTTGATGACTGGAAACAAGTAGCCTGGTCTGACGAGTCGCGTTTCCAACTGTACCGGGCAGATGGAAGAATTCGTGTGTGGCGCAAACCCCATGAAGCCATGGATCCCGCCTGTCTTCATTGTCCCTAAAAAGAAGTGCTGGTTCAGACAATATTAATAGCAGAGTCATAAAAGACTCGATCTCTATTTTAGTACCACTTATAACACATATTATTAATCTGAGTTTTTATTCAGGTCAGTTTCCTGACAGTCTGAAGATCGCTAAGGTTATTCTTATTTTTAAAAAAGGAGATAGGGAATCTACCTGTAATTACAGACCGATATTTTTGTTACCCGTTTTGAGTAAGGTTTTTGAAAGGTCTATTCACAGCAGAATGGTTGATTTTTTACGCACCCATGGTATGCTCTCTTTGGAACAGTTCGGTTTCCAAAGAAACAGATCTACTGAAAGGGCTATTGCTAAGTTGTCAAACTTAATTTCCGAAGCACTAGATGACAGTTATTATACTATTTGTGTTTTTATTGATTTCCAAAAAGCTTTCGACACGGTAAATCACGGCATTCTGTTACATAAATTACCCAAATACGGTTTTCGTGGCAAAATTCTTTCCCTCTTAATGAGCTACCTCTCTCATCGCAAACAGTATGTCACTGTAAATAAAATAAACTCCGATCTACTTAATATTTCATGTGGAGTGCCTCAAGGTTCGGTATTGGGACCGTTACTGTTCCTGTTATATATTAATGACCTTCCTCTGTGCCTGCAATCAACTCATGCTTTGCTATACGCTGATGACACTGTCATTTTTCAAAAATGTCATGATTTGCATAAGTTACAGATAATGATCAATAATGATCTATCAAATTTATCTCATTGGTTATGCTCTAACAAATTATCACTTAATATTCTAAAAACCAACGCCGTATATTTCCGAAATTTTCATAAAAGAGAGGACATAAATAAATTTCCAGTCAGGATTAATGATTTTCCCCTTAAAATTGTGGACAAAGTTCAGTATCTTCGTGTTTGGTTTGATGAATTCTTTAACTGGAATACGCATGCTCAGTTTGTTTTAAAAAAGTTTCCTTACAGGTTGGCCTGCGTGGTAAAATTAAGCAACTCTTCCCTATCAATGTCCTAAAAACATTTTACTATGCTTTTATTTATACCCATCTCTCCTATTGTCTGGAATCTTGGTATTCAAATATAAGTGCAAACAATAAGTTATGCTTGCTCAAATTAGGGAAGAAATCTGTTCGCTATATGCTGAACACAGATTACATGTCTCATTCTAAACCATTATTTCTATAACTAAATATTCTAAAAATTCATGAAATTTTTACCTTGAAACTAGGTATCATGTTTTTTAAAACAATGCATCTTAAACTGCCTATTTTTCAATCTGACATCAAATATCTGGATTATTCTATCTTCACCAGATCTGTTGCTAACAACAAATTATGTCAGCCGTGTGTTAGACTTAATTATGGTTTAAATAGCATACTGTATCAAGCCATTATCCTATGGAATAATCTCTCAGAGAGCATCAGATCCTTAAGCATCTCTTCCCTATCAGTGTCCTAAAAACATTTTACTATGCTTTTATTTATACCCATCTCTCCTATTGTCTGGAATCTTGGTATTCAAATATAAGTGCAAACAATAAGTTATGCTTGCTCAAATTAGGGAAGAAATCTGTTCGATATATGCTGAACACAGATTACATGTCTCATTCTAAACCATTATTTCTATAACTAAATATTCTAAAAATTCATGAAATTTTTACCTTGAAACTAGGTATCATGTTTTTTAAAACAATGCATCTTAAACTGCCTATTTTTCAATCTGACATCAAATATCTGGATTATTCTATCTTCACCAGATCTGTTGCTAACAACAAATTATGTCAGCCGTGTGTTAGACTTAATTATGGTTTAAATAGCATACTGTATCAAGCCATTATCCTATGGAATAATCTCTCAGAGAGCATCAGATCCTTAAGCATCTCTTCCCTATCAGTGTCCTAAAAACATTTTACTATGCCTTTATTTATACCCATCTCTCCTATTGTCTGGAATCTTGGTATTCAAATATAAGTGCAAACAATAAGTTATGCTTGCTCAAATTAGGGAAGAAATCTGTTCGCTATATGCTGAACACAGATTACATGTCTCATTCTAAACCATTATTTCTATAACTAAATATTCTAAAAATTCATGAAATTTTTACCTTGAAACTAGGTATCATGTTTTTTAAAACAATGCATCTTAAACTGCCTATTTTTCAATCTGACATCAAATATCTGGATTATTCTATCTTCACCAGATCTGTTGCTAACAACAAATTATGTCAGCCGTGTGTTAGACTTAATTATGGTTTAAATAGCATACTGTATCAAGCCATTATCCTATGGAATAATCTCTCAGAGAGCATCAGATCCTTAAGCATCTCTTCCCTATCAGTGTCCTAAAAACATTTTACTATGCCTTTATTTATACCCATCTCTCCTATTGTCTGGAATCTTGGTATTCAAATATAAGTGCAAACAATAAGTTATGCTTGCTCAAATTAGGGAAGAAATCTGTTCGCTATATGCTGAACACAGATTACATGTCTCATTCTAAACCATTATTTCTATAACTAAATATTCTAAAAATTCATGAAATTTTTACCTTGAAACTAGGTATCATGTTTTTTAAAACAATGCATCTTAAACTGCCTATTTTTCAATCTGACATCAAATATCTGGATTATTCTATCTTCACCAGATCTGTTGCTAACAAGAAATTATGTCAGCCGTGTGTTAGACTTAATTATGGTTTCAATAGCATACTGTATAAAGCCATTATCCTATGGAATAATATCTCAGAGAGCATCAGATCCCTGGAAGGTTTTCCTTGTCTCTGCAAAATTACATTGTAAATCACCCTGATCTCCATAACGAATCTCAACCCTATCATTAAATAGACTTAATTATGGTTTAAATAGCATACTGTATAAAGCCATTATCCTATGGAATAATCTCTCAGAGAGCATCAGATCCCTGGAAAATATCAAAAAGTTTTCTTTGTCTCTGCGAAATTACATTGTAAATCACCCTGATCTCCATAACGAATCTCAACCCTATCATTAAATTGTAGTTCCAAGCATGCTGCTAACAGTGGTGCTTCTTTTATAACCATCTTACGTGCTTTCATATATGCCATATGTTTTATTCTTTTTCTTACATCTGATAGGGCGAATCGCCTTACAACCAATGTGTTCAGATTCCTCCTGGTGTATTGCAATTTCATATAACTGTAAGATTTAAATGCATGCAATAAATAATTGTATTGTAATTGTATTGCGAACAGGGAACTGTACCGGCTGGTGGGGTATCCGTAATTATATGGGGTGTGTTTAGCTGGACTTCACTGGGGCCCCTTGTACGCCTACGAACGTCTGTGACCGGCCAAAGCTATGTGCGCATCCTTTCTGACGAGATACATCCGTTCATGTCCTGCATTCATGCTGATGGGTTGGGCCTGTTCCAACAGGACAATGCACCTCCACACAAGTGTCAGGACGTCACATTATGGTTAGAGGAGCGAGCATTCATCTGAGTTTGGGGTGTTGCCATTCCCACCCAAGTTCCCAGATCTGAACGTTATAGAACACATTTGGGATGCCATGCAACGCGCTATCGAACACATGAATCCGAGACCTCGGAATACACCCGATTTGTGGAACGTTCTGCAGGAAGTATGGTGTGCATCGCATACAGCATATTTCCAGAAGCTAGTGGAGTCCATGCCCCGTCGTATTTCTGCAGTCCTGCGCTCCCGTGGGGTACCTACTAAGTATATTAGACTGGTGTACCAGTTTTTCTGGCAATTCAATGTATATATTAATTTTCAAAAATTACGTATATTGATGTCACAGAAATAGCATGAACAGTTAGAAAAACCTAATAAAAATATGCGACTTAGTGTCGATACTAACTAATCACGTACCCCGAGGGGTACGAGTACCCCACTTTGCAAACTACTGGCGTAGAGAATAAACAATTGACACTTTGTAAGTTTTTGCTAATTCTTACAGCACGTTTATCAGCAAGTGTTATCAAAGACATGGTTTCACCTAAAATATCTGCCTTATATTTCGAATGGTAAAATTTCTTTACGTATTTTCTTCGCAATTAATATATTCCCAATGATGATATGATGATGCATATAAAAAAAAACTAACTTTAGGTTATAGCATGGGATACTTAATACTTGCTGAAACATAACCATAATTAAGCAATCCGACATTTGTTTGTCTACTGACGTCATCAGTGTACAGGTCGCGCCATCTATTAACAAGTCTGAACATTAATCAAAGAAAATTTAAAATGAAAGTGACTGCTTTCAAAATTACTCAGCCCAGCAGGAAAGAAACGACAGTGCATATAAAAAAAAAAAAAAAAAAAAAAAAAAAAAAGGATGTAATATTTTGAGTGGAGAGTAGTGTAAATATTTTTTCCCTCTTTCTTTTACCTTTATTGTATGAACAAAAATGTAGCATTTATATGACTCAGTATCAAGGTTCGATGTCGCAATATTCAAGAGATAAGGTATTATAATAGTAATGTTTCACTTAATGAGTTTAGGCCAAGTAGACTTACCATGAAAGCAAGAGCAAATACACTGACGGAAAAAAAAAAAATCCCAACACCACGAAAAAATAGTTGTAGAGGAATGAAATGGCGGCAATACATTTGTATAGGTAACATATTTAATCGATTAAGGTTTCAAGATCACAGCTTTATGTAAGCGCGAGAAGAGCCATTTTAAATGTGAAATGCTGGTACATTAATAACCGGTGTAACCGCCAGAATGTTGAATGCAAGCACGCAAACGTTCATGCATTGTGTCGTACAGGTGCTGGATGTCAGTTTGTGGGATGGAGTTCCATGCCTGTTGCACTTGGTCGGTCAATACAGGGACGGTTAATGCTCATTGGGGGTGACGCTGGAGCTGTCGTCCAATGATGTCCCATACGTGTTCGATTGGTGAAAGATCTGGTGATCTAGCAGGCCACTGCAACATGTCGACACTCTGTAGAGTATGTTGGGTTACAACAGCGGTATGCGGACGAACGTTATGCTGTTGGAAAACACCCCCTGCAATGTTGTTGATGAATGGCAGCACAACAGGTTGAATCACCAGACCGACGTACAACTGTGCCGTCAGGGTGCGTGGGATAACCGCGAGAGTGCTCCTGCTATCATAGGAAATTGCTCCCCAGACCATAACTCCAGGTGTAGGTCCAGTGTGTCTCGGCCGCAGACAGGTTGGTTGCAGGCGCTCACCTGGCCTTCTTCTAACCAACACACGGCCACACTGGCACCCAGGCAGAAACGGCTTTCATCAGAAAACACAAGAGATCTCCACTCCGTCCTCCAATGAGCTCTAGCTTGACACTACTGACGTCGCAAACGGCAGTGGTTTTGAGTAAGTGGAATGCACGCTATAGGGCGTCTGGCTCGGAGCTGTCCTTCAAGTAACCGATTTGTAACAGTTCGTTGTGTCACTGTGGTGGCAACTGCAGCTCGAATTGCTGCCGCAGACGCGGTACGATGCGCCACGGCCATACGCCGTACACGGCGGTCTTCCCTCTCAGTAGTGCCACGTGGCCGGCCGGAACCCGGTCTTCTTGAGGCAGAACCTTCCCTTGACCACCTCTGCCAACAATCATGCACAGTGGCTACATTCTTGCCAAGTCATTCTGCAATATTGCGGAAAAGAAAATCCACCTTCTCGTAGCCCTATTACACGACCTCGTTGAAACTCCGTGAGCTGTTGATAATGGCTTCTTCGTCTTCTTAAAGACATTCTTGACTAACATCAACAGACTACGTCGAATCTCAACGATAACTAACGCTCACGAACGTTACAGCGCGTATTTAGAGCAAACCTGCTTTGCATGTTCCGAGGCGCTACTAGCGCCACACGTATGCGCCGAGCGCGAAATTTGCATAGACGTCATCTTACAGATGTATTCTCACAGCCTACAAACTGTCGTTTATCTAACACAACGCCTTCTTGGCGTTGGGATTTTTTTTCCGTCAGTGTATAATATTAAAAAAAGGGGGTCTTTGCCTTTGGCATATAACCAAATAAATTAATTCTTTTTTTTGTTTAGAGAGATCATAGATAGAGAATAAACCTGGAGTATGCTCATTAAAATAATTACTGAGAAAAAAATAATTGTATTTCTTGCTTTGTTCAGTGTATGAAATAACGTGTAAAATGTCTTGTAAGCCTGCTGCAGATTCCCCTCTTGACAGCTATCGGTCAATGCTCTAAGTTTCCCAGAAAAGGGGATTAAGGCAGCGAATTCTTTCGATCCCTTTTCGGAAATTTCTTTCCAAGAAAAGAGACCACCGGGAGTTACAAACATTCCATTTTTTTCACCCGAAGTCTGGCAAATCTCCCTAGCCGATGGGGCTTAGCGAAGGAAAAAAGATACCGTTAGGAGACACGCGGGAAAAGGAAGGGATTAATACCCGAAATTCGCGAGTCTTATTGGCTGGCTGAATGTGGGAAACAGCAGTCATCACATCAAAATTTATAGGGTTGTTTGCGACGAAGTGTGGATTCAAAAGAGACATCGAAGCGTTCACGTGTCTTGCACTTGGTCCCTGCATGGTTTGGGCTGAAAGCAGCCAATGGGATTGCTGGCGTCCTTTTTGGCTGTTCTGGTTGGTTGTTTGACCCTCCGAAGAGAAGGAAGTTACTGAGCGTCCATTTTGACTTTAGGAGACTCTCTCGAAGTTGTGACTATCTAAAGAGAGGAAGCAGAAGAAGTTGCTGGCGGTTGGGTCAAGAATGGGCAGATTGCTGGCGTCCTTTTTGGCTGTTCCGGTTGGTTGTTTGACCCTCCGAAGAGAAAGAAGTTACTGAGCGTCCATTTTGACTTTAGGAGACTCTCTCGAAGTTGTGACTATCTAAAGAGAGGAAGCAGAAGAAGTTGCTGGCGGTTGGGTCAAGAATGGGCAGATTGCTGGCGTCCTTTTTGGCTGTTCCGGTTGGTTGTTTGACCCTCCGAAGAGAAAGAAGTTACTGAGCGTCCATTTTGACTTTAGGAGACTCTCTCGAAGTTGTGACTATCTAAAGAGAGGAAGCAGAAGAAGTTGCTGGCGGTTGGGTCAAGAATGGGCAGATTGCTGGCGTCCTTTTTGGCTGTTCCGGTTGGTTGTTTGACCCTCCGAAGAGAAGGAAGTTACTGAGCGTCCATTTTGACTTTAGGAGACTCTCTCGAAGTTGTGACTATCTAAAGAGAGGAAGCAAAAAAGATGCTGGCGGTTGGGTCAAGAATGGGGCAGAGCTTTTGCGACCAGCAGAGGTCACAAAAGCTCTCAGGAGTCTTTTTCTCAGTAGTCTTTGCCTTTGGCATATAACCAAATAAATTAATTCTTTTTTTTGTTTAGAGAGATCATAGATAAAGAATAAACCTGGAGTATGCTCATTAAAATAATTACTGAGAAAAAAAATTGTATTTCTTGCTTTGTTCAGTGCATGAAATAACGTGTAAAATGTCTTGTATGCCTGCTGCAGATTCCCCTCTTGACAGCTATCGGTCAATGCTCTAAGTTTCCCAGAAAAGGGGATTAAGGCAGCGAATTCTTTCGATCCCTTTTCGGAAATTTCTTTCCAAGAAAAGAGACCACCGGGAGTTACAAACATTCCATTTTTTTTCACCCGAAGTCTGGCAAATCTCCCTAGCCGATGGGGCTTAGCGAAGGAAAAAAGATACCGTTAGGAGACACGCGGGAAAAGGAAGGGATTAATACCCGAAATTCGCGAGTCTTATTGGCTGGCTGAATGTGGAAAACAGCAGTCATCACATCAAAATTTATAGGGTTGTTTGCGACGAAGTGTGGATTCAAAAGAGACATCGAAGCGTTCACGTGTCTTGCACTTGGTCCCTGCATGGTTTGGGCTGAAAGCAGCCAATGGGATTGCTGGCGTCCTTTTTGGCTGTTCTGGTTGGTTGTTTGACCCTCCGAAGAGAAGGAAGTTACTGAGCGTCCATTTTGACTTTAGGAGACTCTCTCGAAGTTGTGACTATCTAAAGAGAGGAAGCAGAAGAAGTTGCTGGCGGTTGGGTCAAGAATGGGCAGATTGCTGGCGTCCTTTTTGGCTGTTCCGGTTAGTTGTTTGACCCTCCGAAGAGAAAGAAGTTACTGAGCGTCCATTTTGACTTTAGGAGACTCTCTCGAAGTTGTGACTATCTAAAGAGAGGAAGCAGAAGAAGTTGCTGGCGGTTGGGTCAAGAATGGGCAGATTGCTGGCGTCCTTTTTGGCTGTTCCGGTTGGTTGTTTGACCCTCCGAAGAGAAAGAAGTTACTGAGCGTCCATTTTGACTTTAGGAGACTCTCTCGAAGTTGTGACTATCTAAAGAGAGGAAGCAGAAGAAGTTGCTGGCGGTTGGGTCAAGAATGGGCAGATTGCTGGCGTCCTTTTTGGCTGTTCCGGTTGGTTGTTTGACCCTCCGAAGAGAAGGAAGTTACTGAGCGTCCATTTTGACTTTAGGAGACTCTCTCGAAGTTGTGACTATCTAAAGAGAGGAAGCAAAAAAGATGCTGGCGGTTGGGTCAAGAATGGGGCAGAGCTTTTGCGACCAGCAGAGGTCACAAAAGCTCTCAGGAGTCTTTTTCTCAGTAGTCTTTGCCTTTGGCATATAACCAAATAAATTAATTCTTTTTTTTGTTTAGAGAGATCATAGATAAAGAATAAACCTGGAGTATGCTCATTAAAATAATTACTGAGAAAAAAAATTGTATTTCTTGCTTTGTTCAGTGTATGAAATAACGTGTAAAATGTCTTGTATGCCTGCTGCAGTTTCCCCTCTTGACAGCTATCGGTCAATGCTCTAAGTTTCCCAGAAAAGGGGATTAAGGCAGCGAAGCGAATTCTTTCGATCCCTTTTCGGAAATTTCTTTCCAAGAAAAGAGACCACCGGGAGTTACAAACATTCCATTTTTTTTTCACCTGAAGTCTGGCAAATCTCCCTAGCCGATGGGGCTTCGCGAAGGAAAAAATATACCGTTAGGAGACACACGGGAAAAGGAAGGGATTAATACCCGAAATTCGCGAGTCTTGTTGGCTGGCTGAATGTGGGAAACAGCAGTCATCACATCAAAATTTATGGGGTTGTTTGCGACGAAGTGTGGATTCAAAAAAGGCATCGAGGCGTTCACGTAGGAGTGTGCATTTGTCGAGAAATCCCGGAGAAATTAGGAGTGAAAATAGCACGTGATAGCAAAACCCGACACTTAATGTAATAGACTTAAATCAATAGAGTCTGCCAATTTGGCATAAATAAGCATAGCTGCTTAAGAGCCTTATATATTTACTTAAACTAAGTAAATATATAAAATAAATTCAAGGATCATGAATACCGATGAGGTAATAGCCTCTGCTAAGCATGTAATAATTTTACCATGCAATAGTTTGCAACAAGCAGTTTTGACGTGAACCAGTTTCACGTCTCCATCAAATCCCAAAAGCACTATCAAGAGGTGATCCAACGTGAGAGCCTGATCTTAGATGATGGAGGGAAGATCCCTATAACAAATACTAAAGCTGTTGCTAGTATCACGATTAGACATACCCCTCTAAGTTACTCTTAAGATGCCATAAAGAACATGCCTGCACCATTTGGTCCAGAAGGACAAAAAATTTAAATAATATATCAAAGATATACAGATAGGATATGTCCAGAATTCAAAGGGATTCTGAATGGAAACAGAATTGTGAAAATGAAAATAAATAGAAACATCCCATCATTTTTAAGACTAGGGTCTCATGTGGGAAAAGTCACCTACAGAGGCCAGATCCCAACTTGCAGGAAGTGTGACTCAGAAGAGCACCCAATAGAAAACTGCAGCAAGAGTTATTGCATTAATTGCAATAAAAGAGGACACACTTCTAATGTGTGTGATGAATCATGCAGAGGGTGCAATAGCACTACTCATAAATTACACCAATGCCCTAAAAAACAACAAATAAGAGATCAAGATAAAAAAATCTCAACTAGAGCAAAGAGAAAAAGAATTCAATCAAGAATTTCCTTCTATAAATACCTCCACACCAAGACAACACACACAACCAGAAGAAATTAACAAAACATTTGCTGAAGCAATTCAAAACATACATAAACAACACCCAGTTGAAGAAGACACCACAGACACTTCAACACAACAAAATACATCAGAAGAACATACATTATAACGAAGTAAATTTCTCCGTCATTTTTGGTCTACGCCGGGAATTCGAACCCAGTCCCCTCATTCCGGAATAAGTTGCTCTACCAATTGAGCTACGCGGACATTTTATTCTGATTCCTATCTGCCTTTATGTCGTGTGCGTCCTTCTGGCAGGTACGTCACATCTCCTGGTACGTTACATCATCTCCCCCTTATTATTATTATTTTTTTTTTTTTTCGAATTGCTGGAGAAATGATTCTCTTATTTTTCCTATGTCGCGGTGTGGAAATAGCATCACACCAATGCGAGATTTTGAACGGTCGGGTCATCCGGATAGTTCGGGCGCCAATTATAACGAAGTAAATTTCTCCGTCATTTTTGGTCTACGCCGGGAATTCGAACCCAGGTCCCCTCATTCCGGAATAAGTTGCTCTACCAATTGAGCTACGCGGACATTTTATTCTGATTCCTATCTGCCTTTATGTCGTGTGCGTCCTTCTGGCAGGTACGTCACATCTCCTGGTACGTTACATCATCTCCCCCTTATTATTATTATTTTTTTTTTTTTTTCGAATTGCTGGAGAAATGATTCTCTTATTTTTCCTATGTCGCGGTGTGGAAATAGCATCACACCAATGCGAGATTTTGAACGGTCGGGTCATCCGGATAGTTCGGGCGCCAATTATGACGAAGTAAATTTCTCCGTCATTTTTGGTCTACGCCGGGAATTCGAACCCAGGTCCCCTCATTCCGGAATAAGTTGCTCTACCAATTGAGCTACGCCGACATTTTATTCTGATTCCTATCTGCCTTTATGTCGTGTGCGTCCTTCTGGCAGGTACGTCACATCTCCTGGTACGTTACATCATCTCCCCCTTATTATTATTATTATTTTTTTCGAATTGCTGGAGAAAGGATTCTCTTATTTTTCCTATCTCGCGGTGTGGAAATAGCATCACACCAATGCGAGATTTTGAACGGTCGGGTCATCCGGATAGTTCGGGCGCCAATTATAACGAAGTAAATTTCTCCGTCATTTTTGGTCTACGCCGGGAATTCGAACCCAGGTCCCCTCATTCCGGAATAAGTTGCTCTACCAATTGAGCTACGCGGACATTTTATTCTGATTCCTATCTGCCTTTATGTCGTGTGCGTCCTTCTGGCAGGTACGTCACATCTCCTGGTACGTTACATCATCTCCCCCTTATTATTATTATTATTATTTTTTTCGAATTGCTGGAGAAAGGATTCTCTTATTTTTCCTATCTCGCGGTGTGGAAATAGCATCACACCAATGCGAGATTTTGAACGGTCGGGTCATCCGGATAGTTCGGGCGCCAATTATAACGAAGTAAATTTCTCCGTCATTTTTGGTCTACGCCGGGAATTCGAACCCAGGTCCCCTCATTCCGGAATAAGTTGCTCTACCAATTGAGCTACGCCGACATTTTATTCTGATTCCTGTCTGCCTTTATGTCGTGTGCGTCCTTCTGGCAGGTACGTCACATCTCCTGGTACGTTACAACATCAACAAACACAAACAGTACACATAATACACACACACAATCAGAAGAAGAAGCAGATTCTTATGAGGATATGCAAGACTCAGATAAAATCATGGAAAGAACACAACATACAGAACAAGAAAAGGAAAATGAGGTAATAAAAATTACCAATGAAGTAAATAGATATGGTGAAAAAACCATTGAAGCAAAAAGTAACGCACAGACACAACAACAAAAAAAAATCCTAACAACAAATCAAAACAAACCAGCAAAGGCTAAAGTACCAGAAAAGAAAAAAACAACTCTTTAACCAGAAAATCTGAAACTCCACCTGGTTATAACATGAGAGTTGTTAAAGCCAGAAAAACTAAAGATAAGTAAGGTTTTCAAGTAAAAGAGTCGGTACAAAGTGTACTATTCAATTCATAGTGCGCATATGCGAAAAAAAATTAATTAAAAAAAGAAAGCGAAAAAAAATTAATTAAAAACAAAAAAAGAAAAGAAAAAAAAGTGTTTTCTAGTTGTGCTTGATCACCCTGCATTATGCTGGAATATTATATAAATGTGCCCTATTTATTTAGGAAGCGGAAATTCTTTTTCTGATGATTGTTTAATAATCTATATCTTTAATTGCATGAAGTTGGGAGACACGAAGAATGCTAGGGCATGCTAAGTGTAAACCACCGGATTGCAACAATGCAAGCAACAGCCTAAATAACTGAAAATCACAGGGTTGTGATGGGATGGTATTATAAGACTAAAAGCAACTACTGCATAAGAATATTTGCCCCAGGTCTCAAAATTTGTTATATGAATAATATTCTTATAATTTCATAAACTTGCATATTCAAAATTTTTCTATTAAGTCCCCCGGAACAATTACACTAAGCCTGGATAAAAGTAGAACCCCAAGTGGTTCTCCCTCCATCCGATAGGCTGTAATTGGGAAGGATAGATTAAGACAAGTGCTGCAAGGAGATGTACTATTACATCACACCGCAGCTACAGTTCTTAATACAAGCTACTTAGAACGAAGTAAATTTCTCCGTCATTTTTGGTCTACGCCGGGATTCGAACCCGAGGCCGCTTATTCCGGAACAAGTCGCTCTACCAACTGAGCTACGCAGACATTTGTTCTGATTGCTATGTGCCTTTATGTCGTGTGCGTTCTGCTGGCAGGTACGTCACATCTCCCCCCCCCGAAAGAGGGCCGGGGGCATGGCCCACGGGTCAGCCGTGACCATGAATCGTTGCAGGCAGCCATCCACTGTAGAACGTGCACTTGAGAACTCCAGTCAATCTGCTGTGTGGAATGCAACATCACACATTTTTATTTTTCGAAGCGCTGGAGAAGGAATTCTCTGATTTTTCCTGCCTCGCGGTGTGGAAATAACATCACACCAATGCGATATTTTGAACGGTCGGGTCATCCGGAGAGTTCGGGCGCCATTATAACGAAGTAAATTTCTCCGTCATTTTCGGTCTACGCCGGGATTCGAACCCGAGGCCGCTTATTCCGGAACAAGTCGCTCTACCAACTGAGCTACGCAGACATTTGTTCTGGTTGCTATGTGCCTTTATGTCGTGTGCGTCCTGCTGGCAGGTACGTCACATACTGAGCGTCCATTTTGTTTTTAGGAGACTCTCTCGAAGTTGTGCCTATCTAAAGAGAGGAAGCAAAAAAAGTTGCTGGCTGTTGGGTCAAGAATGGGGCAGAGCTTTTGTGACCAGCAGAGGGTAAGGTTGGATGGATATCATCCACCCTGGAAGCTCCAATTTGCAACATAGGCAACCAACTTAAATAAAACGAACCTGAAGCCAACATTGGAAACCCAATGATAATGACGTCCCCCTAGAAGAACAACAGCGATAAGTCCGGTTTGAAAGCAGCAGACCCATTCATATAGCAAAAAATGTAGCAAGATATCAGAAAACATTTTAATCTCCCCTACGAGGAGTAACCCTAATGCCGTCCTCACGTCTTTCCCCATCGGGACCTGCGATACCAGAAGAAAAGGTTTAGGAGTGAAAACGTGAGAGGTCGTCAACTCACAAATCATGCAGGTGCCACCTTAAAGTTCCTACCGATATTTTGAAGAACCCCAACCGAACCCGACAGACATGCCAAAATTTGTCTACAGACAAGATTCCTGGTCTTCAACTACGCTCTTCGACCAGAATGGCAGGGCTGCTCAATAATATGAAAATAGTGACCATAACCAACGGAGGTCCTCTTGATTAAGTACGTAAGTTTTCTTGTATTTGTTTTATCCTCATAATATGGCTAGTATTTTTTTCTTTGATAAGGGTATAAATTTACTGAAAAATTTAAGAACGGGGCACTATTGAAGGGGAAACTGTAGCTGACAAAAAGAATATAACATTTAACTAGTGTTGTAGTTCAATGAATGAAAATTCTTTAGATAAGAAATAAAATAATTACGATGTTTGATGATTAAAATCGCTCATGATTATTTTTTTGTAATGGCCTCAAAATTCTGAAAGTGTGAGAGGCATATGAGTCAAAGTAGAAAAGACACTAAGGCTTAAATTAGCGTATAAAAAGGAATTGCTATGACATGTGTAAAAAAGGGTTGATCTCGAAACAATATCAGTATAATTTTGTTCTTCTTTTTTTTTTCTTTCGTGATACCCATTTTGTTGTTCTAAAAAAAATATGGGCCTTTCAAAAACCAAATTTTGGTACAAATTTACATTCGGTTTATCTAGATGTCTCCTGAATTTCTGAGCAAGGCACTCATCACCCAACGCTCTGACGTTGGCTAGGATACACGTGGGTTGTTGCTTAAATAATGTTAATGTCCGAAAAATCAAAATAATTGCAGTCTAGTAATCACCTTTCATGCTTACAAACACGAGTTTCAGAAACACGGTCTCATTTAGTTGATAAATACACTGCTGGACAATTGCTAAGGACGGATCATAAACGGCTATATAGCGCATAAAAAAGTAAGTGTGGTTGGATGCCAAGTGAAATAAAATAATGTCAGAATGCCAGGACATTACAAGAAAGACAATTTATTGTGCTCTGAAATCCAGAAGGCTTTGGAACGTGTTCAAGGGACAAACAGGCCATTTTGTGCAGAATACGTAAACGTGAAAAAAATGCAATTACCGTCCGCAGGCGTTCCGGCGTAAGATGTCAATACGGGATATGGCCACCATGGAGGGCGATGCAAGATTCCACACGTCGTGTCATGCTTTGCACAACATTATCAAGCAGCTGTTGGGGTAATTTATCCCATTCCTCTGTCAGTGCACGGATGAGGGTGTCCTTGTTTATTGGAGGGCATTGGCGACCAGCAAGACTCCTCCCCAAAGCATCCCACACATTTTCAATGGGATTCAGATCTGGAGAACGTGCTGGCCATACGAGGCGTTGAATATCCCCACTCTCAAGACACTCCTGGACAGCGACTGTTCGATGACATGTTGCGTTGTCGTCCATGAAAATGAATCTATCACCGACAGCACCACGGAACATGCGAACATGAGGTAGCAGAACATCATTAATGTATCGTTGGCCAGTCATAGTCCCAGTTGGAAGCACATAGAGGGACGTACGGCCATTGATCATGATGCCAGCCCATACCATGACACTACATGTCGGATATCGGTCCCTTTCCTGTATGTTTGCTGGACAATATGCAGTACCACTATCACGCCAGATCAGTTGTCGTCGACAATCAGACGATAGACTGTATCTACTCTCATCTGAGAAGAGGACAGCAGACCAGTCGTTATCAGTCCAATTGCGATGTTGATGGCACCATTGCAAACGGGCGGTACGGTGACGTCTGGACAATGGGATGCACACAACAGGACGGCGGGCGTATAGTCCTCCTTCATGCAAACGTCTGGCGACAGTTTTTCGGGAGATCCGCTTGCCAGTAGCAGCCATAAACTGATTTTCTACCTCACTAACTGTGCTGCGCCGGTGTCTTTTTGTTGATAGCACTATGTACCGATCTTCTGCAGGTGTCGTACTGCGAACACGACCTCCCCTGTGACGTTTGCTACACTCTCCATTTGTTTGAAATGATTTCCAAAGCCTTGAAACAACACTGTGGCTGACGTCGAACTCCCTGGCAACATCTGTTATTTTTCGCCCTTCTTCAATCTTGCCAATAATACGGCCACGCGTAAAATCATCTAGGTGATGTCGGGAAGACATACTGAAAATTGCAAGTTCGTCAATTGATTCTTTCCCTTTCAACTTTGCGTTTGAACAACAACGGTCAATACGCGTCAAATCCTTTATATCTCTTATCAGCGCTATGACGTCACGAACAAGTTCGGCAATCCAAAATTTGCATACGCACAACACGTCTTACTGTATCCCGCACTTATGCTAATTTCCACATTTTCCTGACTTCCATTTTATGGTTGCTATTGTCATCCGTCCTTACTAATTGTCCGGCAGTGTATATACACATGTACCAAAAATACAGTGTTATAAATATTTCTCAAGTGTGAAAACAAAAATTGTTCGGTATTTGCTTGAACACCATCACAGGTGAAAACTTACAAGTGTGCTGTAATCAATATAACATCTCAAAGTTTTTTTTATTATTATTTTTTTTGTTGGTTGTTTCTAAATGCATCCACCCATCTCCCAAAATTTAATAATTATGCTTAAATTCAAAATCCTCCTTCGGGTTTCATATTATCTTACATAACGTCGCTTGAGATTTCCGGCACAACAAAATGATTGATTTTTAATATAATTATGGTTATGTTTTAGCAAGTTTTAAGAATTCCATGCTATAACTTAAAGTTAGTTTTGTCGATGTGCAAATTTTCATCCTTGGGAATACATTAATTGCGAAGAAAATATGTACAGAAGTTTTACCACTGGAAACATAAGGAAGGAATTTTAGGCGGAACCCCCTTAAAATTCATTTCAACTAAAAGTAACTTCCAGTGAGTAAAAACACTGCGGATTGCAAAACAGTTTCGACATTGAATTACGAAGAAATCATAAAGCGACTACCCTTTTTTGCGATTTGTATTGTTTTTCCCGAAATCTTTGTAGTAACTGTTGAAAACTAGACGTTTTTCTGGGAAAGGTTAACGTACTGAAAAGATGTTTTTTTTTTTGTTTTTTTTTTACTGAAGTGTTTAGTTGTTTCTTTGATTCCTTCGAATTGTATTTTCTTGGAGCCCGTCGTGTGTTTTAGCAGAAAGCATATTAGATATTGTTAAGTTACAGGAAAACGGAGTTATATACCTTTCCTTCCTTCATAGAACAATGAAAGTTACTGTGCACGGTATTTGCTTATTTTTCTTTCTTGTATCCAGGAATAAGCACAGCTGAGAGAGCGTTAGTGATCAAGAAAGAACTTTAGCAATATGACATCAATATCGAGTTTTCTAGGAATTCCAAGGAGAACACGTGCTGGTCTTTTTCGCACGCGACATCGATGTGCTGTTATTGTTGAAGAGAATAACGTCTAAAAGACGATCGATTAATTCCTGGAAAAACGTTTCGGGAGGCTTGTTTACTTAGTGGGGGTTGCGAAAGCTCGTCGTCTTCTCATGTAGGCAGTGGTCAGGAAATGAATGAGCCTTTTATGTCTTTTGAAAGAGAAGTTGTATTAATGTATGTACACTTAGTGTTCACATTATAAGCTACATATTCTACTATGCCTATTAAGAAACAAAAAGCAAGAAAAGATTACCCCGAATCCTCGGGTGCAATAAGCACGTCTTTTGTATCCGTTCTGACGCAAATTAAATTTATCAAAGCTATTCAAAGTCAATGGAACCGGTATGGAAAACAATAGATCTGACCAAAGAAAGAAGATTTTCAATCGGGTTTTTAATCCCTCAGATATTGCTGTAAACGGAATCGTGAGCTTACGAACTCTTAGAAACAGAGATATCGACAAAAATAAGATGTGACATTACGTCCCCTGGTGGGAAAACCATGCATTATTTTAGGAAGAAAGTATTCTCAAAAGTTTTTCCATATGAGCGGTATCGTTCTAAGAAAAAAGACAAGAAAGGTGACACCGAATTTTCGGGTGTAATAAGCACGTCTTTTGAATCCGTTCTGACGCAAATTAAATTTATCAAAGCTATTCAAAGTCAATGGAACCGGTATGGAAAACAATAGATCTGACCAAAGAAAGAAGATTTTCAATCGGGTTTTTAATCCCTCAGATATTGCTGTAAACGGAATCGTGAGCTTACGAACTCTTAGAAACAGAGATATCGACAAAAATAAGATGTGACTTTACGTCCCCTGGTGGGAAAACCATGCATTATTTTAGGAAGAAAGTATTCTCAAAAGTTTTCCCATATGAGCGGTATCGTTCTAAGAAAAAAGACAAGAAAGGTGACACCGAATTTTCGGGTGTAATAAGCACGTCTTTTGAATCCGTTCTGACGCAAATTAAATTTATCAAAGCTATTCAAAGTCAATGGAACCGGTATGGAAAACGATAGATCTGACCAAAGAAAGAAGATTTTCAATCGGGTTTTTAATCCCTCAGATATTGCTGTAAACGGAATCGTGAGCTTACGAACTCTTAGAAACAGAGATATCGACAAAAATAAGATGTGACTTTACGTCCCCTGGTGGGAAAGCCATGCATTATTTTAGGAAGAAAGTATTCCCAAAAGTTTTTTTCTATATGAGCGGTATCGGTCCAAGTAAAAAATTAGTCGAGTTTTCAGGAGCCCAGATTTCGCTACAAATACATCAGAAGCAGAAATTAACACTTATGCCCCCTGGTGGCCAAACCATTCTTTGCCAAACATTAGAAATATATGAAAAATATTCTCCATCAGGAAGAATTTTTCAAATCGGACTCTTAGCAGTAGAGATATTGACAGAAATTAAGATATACATCTACGCCCCCTGGCGCAGAAACTATGCACTATTTTAAGGAGAAAATGTTCTTAAAAGGTTTGTCGACATGAGTAGTATCGGTCTACAAACGACGTTTTTTTCAATCGAGAATTTAGAAGCTTATATTTTGCTGCAAATACATAAGAAGCGGAAATTAGCGTTTATGCCCCCTGGTGGCCAAACAATTTTTTTTACGAAAATTAGAAATTACGTGCAAATGATTTCCCATCAGGAGCTGTATCAGGTGCAGAAAAAAATGTTCAGATCGGAGATTTTGAAGCAGAGATACAGGGGGAAACGCAATTTCCCCCTGTATCTCTGCGCCCCCTAGCGCAAAGTCTATGAATTACTTGAAAATTTTGAAATTATATGTAAAACATGTCACACGGAAAACACTATCCAACAAAGAAGGAATATTTCAAATCGGACTCTTAGAAGTAGAGATATTGACAAAAATAAGATATACATCTACGCCCCCTGGCGGAGAAACTGTGATATTTAAGAAAGAATAGATGTTACTTTACGTCCCCTGGTGGTTTTCCCACCAGGGGACGTAAAGTCACATCTTATTTTTGTCGATATCTCTGTTCCTAAGAGTTCGTAAGCTCACGATTCCGTTTACAGCAATATCTGAGGGATTAAAAACCCGATTGAAAATCTTCTTTCTTTGGTCAGATCTATTGTTTTCCATACCGGTTCCATTGACTTTGAATAGCTTTGATCAATTTAATTTGCGTCAGAACGGATTCAAGAGACGTGCTTATTACACGCGAAAATTCGGTGTCATCTTTCTTGTTTTTTTTTCTTAGACCGATACCGCTCATATGAAAAAACTGTTGAGAATACTTTCTTCCTAAAATAATGCATGGTTTTCCCACCAGGGGACGTAAAGTGACATCTTATTTTTGTCGATATCTCTGTTTCTAAGAGTTCGTAAGCTCACGATTCCGTTTACAGCAATATCTGAGGGATTAAAAACCCGATTGAAAATCTTCTTTCTTTGGTCAGATCTATTGTTTTCCATACCGGTTCCATTGACTTTGAATAGCTTTGATCAATTTAATTTGCGTCAGAACGGATTCAAGAGACGTGCTTATTACACTCGAAAATTCGGTGTCATCTTTCTTGTTTTTTTCTTAGACCGATACCGCTTATATGGATAAACCTTTTGAGAATACTTTCTTCCTCAAATAATGCATGATTTTCCCACCAGGGGACGTAAAGTGACATCTTATTTTTGTCGATATCTCTGTTTCTAAGAGTTCGTAAGCTCACGATTCCGTTTACAGCAATATCTGAGGGATTAAAAACCCGATTGAAAATCTTCTTTCTTTGGTCAGATCTATTGTTTTCCATACCGGTTCCATTGACTTTGAATAGCTTTGATAAATTTAATTTGCGTCAGAACGGATTCAAGAGACGTGCTTATTACACTCGAAAATTCGGTGTCATCTTTCTTGTTTGTATTTTCTTCGTTATTCAAAATTCAAGAAAGGTGATCACTCTTCCCCAAACCCTACAAAAACAAAAAGAGAAAATCCAGCGACAGAATATAACGCAGAAAACGCAATTTACCTTTCCGCCCCCTAGCGGAAAGTCTATGAATAACTTGAAAAATTTGAAATTGCGTGAAAAACATTTCGCCTAGGAAACACTAGCCAACAAAGAAGGAATTTTTCGAATTCGGCTCTTAGAAATAGAGATATTGGCAAAAATAAGATATGCGTCAACGCCCCCTGGCGAGAAAACCATGCATTATTTTAAGAAGAAAATATTTCAAAAAGGTTTATCGACGTGAGTGATATCAGTCCACAAACGATTTTTTTTTCAATCGAGATTTTAGAAACCTAGATCTCGCTGCAAAAGCATCACAAGCGGAAATTAACACTTATGCCCCCTGGTGGCCAAACCATTCTTTACCAAAAATTAGAAATGTATGCAAAAGATTTTCCATCAAAAAAATTTGCTTTAGAGGATGATTTTCGAAAATCACCCTCTGAAGAAAATATTTTTCAAATCGGAGTTTTAGAAGTAGAGATATTGGTGGGAAACAATTTAATTTTACGACCCCTAGAGGAAAATCTATGCGTAACTGGAAAAAGTGACTATACCTAAAATACTCTTCGACATAAATGGAATCCAAAGGGGAATTTTTTTTTTTTCAATCGGATGTTTAGAAGTAAATATATAGAATTATCGACCCAGCCCGGCTTTGCACGTAGCAATTTAGAATTTACGGCGAATTTAAAGAGAGACGATTAATACATTCAACAGGCGACTGTCTTTCTCTTTGTAAAGCCATTCTTTGTCATTTGCCCATCGAGATTCTGTAAAGAGAGACGATTATTACGTCTCTCTTTACAGCATCTCGACGAGAGGCTATTATTAAAGAGAGACGATTATTACGTTCAACAGGCGACAGTTTTTCTCTTTATAAAGCCATTCTTTGTCATTTGCCCATCGAGATTGTGTAAAGAGAGACGACTATTACGTCTCTCTTTACAGAATCTCGATGAGAGATGATTATTAAAGAGAGACGATTATTACGTTCAACAGGTGACAGTCTTTCTCTTTGTAAAGCCATTCTTTGTCATTTGCCCATCAAGATTCTGTAAAGAGAGACGTCTCTCTTTACAGCATCTCGATGAGAGACGATTATTACGTTCAACAGGCGACAGTCTTTCTCTTTGTAAAGCCATTCTTTGTCATTTGCCCATCGAGATTCTGTAAAGAGAGACGATTATTACGTCTCTCTTTACAGAAACTCGACGAGAGACGATTATTAAAGAGAGACGATTATTACGTTCAACAGGCGACAGTTTTTCTCTTTGTAAAGCCATTCTTTGTCATTTGCCCATCGAGATTGTGTAAAGAGAGACGATTATTACGTCTCTCTTTACAGAATCTCGATGAGAGACGATTATTACGTTCAACAGACGACAGTCTTTCTGTTTGTAGAGCCATTCTTTGTCATTTGCCCATCGAGATTCTGTAAAGAGGGACAATTATTACGTCTCTTTTTACAGAATCTCGATGAGAAACGATTATCACGTTCAACAGGCGACAGTCTTTCTCTTTGTAAAGCCATTCTTTGTCATTTGCCCATCGAGATTGTGTAAAGAGAGACGGTTATTACGTCTCTCTTTACAGAATCTCGATGAGAGACGATTATTACGTTCAACAGGCGACAGTCTTTCTGTTTGTAGAGCCATTCTTTGTCATTTGCCCATCGAGATTCTGTCAAGAGAGTCGATAATTACGTCTCTCTTTACAGAATCTCGATGAGAGACGTTTATTACGTTCAACAGGCGACAGTCTTTCTCTTTGTAAAGCCATTCTTTGTCATTTTCCCATCGAGATTCTGTAAAGAGAGACGATTATTACGTCTCTCTTTACAGAATCTCGATGAGAGACGTTTATTACGCTCAACAGGCGACAGTCTTTCTCTTTGTAAAGCCATTCTTTGTCATTTGCCCATCGAGATTCTGTAAAGAGAGACGATTATTACGTCTCTCTTTACAGAATCTCGATGAGAGACGTTTATTACGTTCAACAGGCGACAGTCTTTCTCTTTGTAAAGCCATTCTTTGTCATTTGCCCATCGAGATTCTGTAAAGAGAGACGATTATTACGTCTCTTTTTACAGAATCTCGATGAGAGACGATTATTAAAGAGAGACGATTATTACGTTCAACAGGCGACAGTCTTTCTCTTTGCAAAGCCATTCTTTGTCATTTGCCCATCGAGATTCTGTAAAGAGAGACAATTATTACGTCTCTCTTTACAGAATCTCGATGAGAGACGTTTATTACGTTCAACAGGCGACAGTCTTTCTCTTTGTAAAGCCATTCTTTGTCATTTGCCCATCGAGATTCTGTAAAGACAGACGATTATTACGTCTCTCTTTACAGCATCTCGATGAGAGACGATTATTACGTTCAACAGGTGACAGTCTTTCTCTTTGTAAAGCCATTCTTTGTCATTTCCCCATCGAGATTCTGTAAAGAGAGACGATTATTACGTCTCTCTTTACAGAATCTCGATGAGAGACGTTTATTACGTTCAACAGGCGACAGTCTTTCTCTTTGTAAAGCCATTCTTTGTCATTTGCCCATCGAGATTCTGTAAAGAGAGACGATTATTACGTCTCTCTTTACAGAATCTCGATGAGAGACATTATTACGTTCAACAGGCGACAGTCTTTCAGTTTGTAAAGCCATTCTTTGTCATTTGCCCATCGAGATTCTGTAAAGAGAGACGATTATTACGTCTCTTTTACAGAATCTCGATGAGAGACGATTATTACGTTCAACAGGCGACAGTCTTTCTCTTTGTAAAGCCATTCTTTGTCATTTGCCCATCGAGATTCTGTAAAGAGAGACGATTATTACGTCTCTTTTTACAGAATCTCGATGAGAGACGATTATTAAAGAGAGACGATTATTACGTTCAACAGGCGACAGTCTTTCTCTTTGCAAAGCCATTCTTTATCATTTGCCCATCGAGATTCTGTAAAGAGAGACGATTATTACGTCTCTCTTTACAGAATCTCGATGAGAGACGTTTATTACGTTCAACAGGCGACAGTCTTTCTCTTTGTAAAGCCATTCTTTGTCATTTGCCCATCGAGATTGTGTAAAGAGAGACGGTTATTACGTCTCTCTTTACAGAATCTCGATGAGAGACGATTATTACGTTCAACAGGCGACAGTCTTTCTGTTTGTAGAGCCATTCTTTGTCATTTGCCCATCGAGATTCTGTCAAGAGAGTCGATAATTACGTCTCTCTTTACAGAATCTCGATGAGAGACGTTTATTACGTTCAACAGGCGACAGTCTTTCTCTTTGTAAAGCCATTCTTTGTCATTTTCCCATCGAGATTCTGTAAAGAGAGACGATTATTACGTCTCTCTTTACAGAATCTCGATGAGAGACGTTTATTACGCTCAACAGGCGACAGTCTTTCTCTTTGTAAAGCCATTCTTTGTCATTTGCCCATCGAGATTCTGTAAAGAGAGACGATTATTACGTCTCTTTTTACAGAATCTCGATGAGAGACGATTATTAAAGAGAGACGATTATTACGTTCAACAGGCGACAGTCTTTCTCTTTGCAAAGCCATTCTTTGTCATTTGCCCATCGAGATTCTGTAAAGAGAGACAATTATTACGTCTCTCTTTACAGAATCTCGATGAGAGACGTTTATTACGTTCAACAGGCGACAGTCTTTCTCTTTGTAAAGCCATTCTTTGTCATTTGCCCATCGAGATTCTGTAAAGACAGACGATTATTACGTCTCTCTTTACAGCATCTCGATGAGAGACGATTATTACGTTCAACAGGTGACAGTCTTTCTCTTTGTAAAGCCATTCTTTGTCATTTCCCCATCGAGATTCTGTAAAGAGAGACGATTATTACGTCTCTCTTTACAGAATCTCGATGAGAGACGTTTATTACGTTCAACAGGCGACAGTCTTTCTCTTTGTAAAGCCATTCTTTGTCATTTGCCCATCGAGATTCTGTAAAGAGAGACGATTATTACGTCTCTCTTTACAGAATCTCGATGAGAGACATTATTACGTTCAACAGGCGACAGTCTTTCAGTTTGTAAAGCCATTCTTTGTCATTTGCCCATCGAGATTCTGTAAAGAGAGACGATTATTACGTCTCTTTTTACAGAATCTCGATGAGAGACGATTATTACGTTCAACAGGCGACAGTCTTTCTCTTTGTAAAGCCATTCTTTGTCATTTGCCCATCGAGATTCTGTAAAGAGAGACGATTATTACGTCTCTTTTTACAGAATCTCGATGAGAGACGATTATTAAAGAGAGACGATTATTACGTTCAACAGGCGACAGTCTTTCTCTTTGCAAAGCCATTCTTTATCATTTGCCCATCGAGATTCTGTAAAGAGAGACGATTATTACGTCTCTCTTTACAGAATCTCGATGAGAGACGTTTATTACGTTCAACAGGCGACAGTCTTTCTCTTTGTAAAGCCATTCTTTGTCATTTGCCCATCGAGATTCTGTAAAGACAGACGATTATTACGTCTCTCTTTACAGCATCTCGATGAGAGACGATTATTACGTTCAACAGGTGACAGTCTTTCTCTTTGTAAAGCCATTCTTTGTCATTTGCCCATCGAGATTCTGTAAAGAGAGACGATTATTACGTCTCTCTTTACAGAATCTCGATGAGAGACGTTTATTACGTTCAACAGGCGACAGTCTTTCTCTTTGTAAAGCCATTCTTTGTCATTTGCCCATCGAGATTCTGTAAAGAGAGACGATTATTACGTCTCTCTTTACAGAATCTCGATGAGAGACATTATTACGTTCAACAGGCGACAGTCTTTCAGTTTGTAAAGCCATTCTTTGTCATTTGCCCATCGAGATTCTGTAAAGAGAGACGATTATTACGTCTCTTTTTACAGAATCTCGATGAGAGACGATTATTACGTTCAACAGGCGACAGTCTTTCTCTTTGTAAAGCCATTCTTTGTCATTTGCCCATCGAGATTCTGTAAAGAGAGACGATTATTACGTCTCTCTTTACAGAATCTCGACGAGAGACGTTTATTACGTTCAACAGGCGACACTCTTTCTCTTCGTAGAGCCATTATTTGTCATTTGACAATCGAGATTCTGTTTCTTGGAAAGTTTCGTTATGACGGGATGAACAAATCCTTTTAGAGCCCGATGTACTGCGACCTACATTCGATTTTCGTCTCTGCATAATGTTAATAAAATATTTAAATTTTAATTAAAGAGCTTCTCAAAGAGATACATACGTGTGGACGAAAACACCTACGCATTTGGTCTGTGCGAGCTCCGATAAATCAATTCTTTCAGCGTCCGATGCAACTACGCATTTAGTCTCTGGCCTTACATGCTGCCCGACCGGCCGCCGCGCATGCGCCTGGCGTCTTTTCTCCAATGCGCAAAAAAAGTTTCGTAAACCGGGTCGCCGCGCATCGTTGTTTAAGCAGTGGAAGCCAAGAAAGAATGCGAACGGCGGGTTTTTTTTTTCTTTGACTTGTCACTGAAATCGTTACTGCTAGGCTCCCCTTTGTCATAGATTAATGTTTTATACACCTAAACCTTCCTCGAGAAATGCTCTATGGAATGGTGAAAACCGCATCAAAATCCGTCCATCGATTCTCGAGATTAGCCCGAACAAACAGACAGACGCCGCCTACCGGGGACTTTATTTTATAGTATGTCATCATCATCATCATTGTCAACTATTATCAATCCACTGCTGGACGAAGGTCTCCCCAAGTTTCCTCCATAACGGTCTGTCTTGTGCCAGTCTCCTCCATGTCACCCCTGCATACTTTCGAATTTCATCCACCCATCTCCCATGTGGTCTTCTTCTGGGTCTTTTCCTGTCCCTTGGAATCCAATCTAAAATTTCGGCTGTCCATCGATGATCTGTCCTTCTGGCAGTATGTCCAGCCCATTGCCATTTCAGGGATTTAACTCTGATCATGATGTCTTGTCATTTTTCTGATCCACGAGTTCCTCTTTCTTATCTCTCCTGGTTACACCAAGCATGCACCTCTCCATGCTGCTTTGAGTTGTCTGCAGCCTTTGTATGTCTCTTTTAGTTAAGGTCCACGTCTCTGCACCATACGTAAGTACTGGAAGGATGCATTGATCAAACACTTTTCTTTTAAGACATAATGGCATATTGCTCTTGAAAATTATGCTGTTTCTTCCAAAAGCTCTCCGGGCAAGTTTTGTACCCCGATTAATTTCTTCATCAATGTGACCCTCACTTGATATCTGCTGTCCAAGATAAACGTACGTGTCTGTTATCTCCAGCTTTTCTCCATCAATCGATAAATCTTCATTTCTTGTAAAAGCATTGAACATCACTTTTGTCTTCTGAAAGTTCATTTTTAATCCCACTTCTTTACTCTTGTCAGCAAGTTCCTGGATCATACTCTGCAGCTCTGATGGGCTAGTTGCAAAAATGACTACGTCATCAGCAAAACGAAGGTGGGTTAGATAATCTCCACTAATCTTTATCCCCTTGTTTTCCCAGCTCAGCGACTGAAAAACACCCTCCAATGTGGCATTAAAGAGCTTCGGAGATATGGTGTCACCTTGTCTCACTCCCTTTCCAATTTTTACGTGTGTTGTATTTTCAAACAGCCTAATCTTTGCACTTGCATTTTCATAGATGTTATTAATAATATTAATATAGATAGATAAAAAAGAAATTGTGCATCGAAGAAAGCAAAACAAAATAAAGGAACATCGTTCACGTGTTTCAGGCTTCCCAATGCGTAAAGAATTTTTCAAAACGTACTAATAGTTGCAGAGATATGGTGTCTACAAACGGACGGACGGACGGACAAACCGATAGCTAAGAACGAACTTGTTTTTACAAAAGGCGTGATAAAAAAAGAACAACGAGAAGAGAGTACCTTGCTACTCTCGTACTTAATTTATGCTATGCGTCTTTCTCGTGCCAACGTCTTTGCGGGTATGAATAAAAACGAGTTACTCGGGAGTATACATATTCGTAACAGAGTCACATAACCAACTACCTAATAATGGGAATAACCACCCTTGGCTCAGATGACAGAGGCGAGACTGCGTGGCATGAACGCAATGAGGCCCTGGAAGATTTCCCGAGGCACACGTGTCCATTCGGACTGCAGCAGAGGACGCAGGTCCCGGAGATGACGTAGCTGTGGGTCTGCACATAGAATCTGTCGATCCCAATAGTTCCACAAGTGCTCTAAGCAAGGGCGCGCCAAGGGTATTTGCCCCCTCCTCCTTTTTTTAATGTAAGTCAAATCACTACTACCTCTACCCATTGTGCCGAATTACCACGTTTTTAGTGCCATGGCGTCGTCCCATTAATATTACCCATGCTTAGAAGTCTTATGACGTCACACTCTCGGGATAGATATGTTGCTGCGCGATCATGCGCGCTATGGCTCATCTGTCCTGGCCGGCCGCTTATATCTTCGTGTGGTCGACCTTGTCACGTGCACTCTGTGACCCGCTTGGGCGGGTACACTGTGATTCCGTGGCTGGTCGCATTGTTCTGATACGACCGTGTAAGGTAGTGGGTAAGTGGGTATGGAAAATCTCATAGCCGAATATGTCAGTTAGCGGATGGAACAAATATGAGCGTCACATATTCGGGAGTGAGTGTCGAAAGCAAGGTGCGATTAATAACAGGTAACGATCGTAGAAAAAATCGTAGGTGACCACAATGATCTGAAGCCTCGGATTAGTTGGGAAAATGCTGTTGCAATTAAACAGTATATGCGCGCACGCTATATTGACGAAAGTCACCGGACACCCCTTCAAAAGCAAATGAACGGATCCGCTGCGTTGTTAAGATGCGCGTTGCAGCTACAAGCGCTATAAAAACAAACCTGGAGCTGACCGCGATCATATCGCACTGTGAGGTTGAGTGAAAATGTCGCAGAACTGACTTTGAGAAAGGAAAGATTGTTGTGTGTTATATTAGTGGGTTGTCCATAAGAGAAACCGAGAGGCGTTTAAACATACCCAAGTCAACTGTTTTGGATGTACTGAATAAGTGGAAGACACGTGAAGCAGCAAAACGTACCGGCAGACCAAAGAAAATCAGTGATAGAGGACGTCGAAGCCTCAGGAGAGTCGTTACAGCTAATCGACGGAGTACTGCCCAAGACCTCAGGGTACAGGTGAGTAAAAATGCTGGAACCTCTGTATGTACACGTACCATTCGCAGAGAACTTCATTCCATGGGTTGCCGTGGTCGTGCGGCTGCTCATAAGCCTTTCATCTCCACTCGGAATGCTACTCGTCGTTTAGCATGTTGTGAAGAACATTTATCGTGGACCGTAGATCAATGGAAACGGGTCCTATGGACTGATGAATCCAGATGCAAGATCCATCAGTCTGATGGAAGTGTGTGGGTACGGCGGAAGCCGGGGAAACGCTATTTACCACAGTGTACTGTTCTTACGGTCAGGTTTAAAGCTGACAGTGTACTCGTCTGGAGGTGTTTTCGTGGCATGGTCCCGGTCCAGTGTTTATCGTGTACAAACCTGTTAACCAGCACGTCTACCTCGATATTCTGGACAATTATGCAGTACCAACTCTGTGACAATACTATGGAACCGAGCCTTGTTGGTATCAGCAGGATAATGCACCGAGCCATATATAAAAAAAGGCTGTTACGACGTGGTTTGTCGATAATTCCGTATCGTGTGGGGACTGGCTAGTATAAAACAGGTGCCTGATCTTAATCCCATAGATAGGGCCGCGGGTGGCCTACTGGGCAACGTTCGTGACTGCCGCGGAGAGGACCTCACGTTCCATCCCAGGCATGTACGAACGCTCGATCCACTAAATATCCGCCGTGCGTCGGATGGGTACGTTAAGCCGTCGGACCGCGCGTACTAACCCCCCCCCCTGGTAATAAATAAGGGCGTCTTCCTCCCCCTTTCTACTTCGCTTCCGTGTCACTTTCCTATCGGTCACTCTAGCCCAAATCTCGTAGCTTCCTATTTCTAAGGGTTGTTTAAGACCTGGGGGTCAGGCACTCCCTTCCTAAAATCCGCTACGTATGATCATTTGATCATGATCAATCCCATAGAGCACCTATGAGATGAATTAGAGCGGCGCGTGAGAAGTTTGGAACCAAGGCCTACTACTAAGCAACAGCTAGTGGCAGCATTATGTACTGAATAAAAGCGCATATCTATCGCTGCGTTCCGAAAGCTTGTCTCGAAGGGTCAATGTATGTATGCTTTAAGGTCAAAGGTGAACCGACACCGTACTAATGCATGTCAAAAAAATGCTATGTTGTGTTTCTCTTCTAGGTGTCCGGTGACTTTTGTCAATATAGTGTATATGTGAGCGCAAAAGGAAGTAGAGAGAGAGGGGAAGAGTGCATGTCTTCCTAGGTCATTGATCCCATTTAACAGTTGAATCTCCAATATCAGGCTTTACTGAAATTCCTCACTCCCAGGTGAAGGCGAAACTTCTCTCCTAATGACCAAAGGTGAAGACTCAGCATCCAGTAGGAAATCGTCGAAGATTCCTAATGCAGTGAGGAACTTAACAGAAAGAAACACGAATGGGTTGGAGGGGGGGGGGGGGAGTGTTTGACCCAGCATGCTGCTCATCATTCTCACCAGGAACGTACTTCGAACTAAAAATAAGAAAGTTAACACTGAATTTTCAGTTGTAATGAGGATGTCTTTTGAATCCTTTCTGACGCGAATAAAAATATTTCAAAGTTATTCATAGTCAAAGGAACACGTTACCAATAAATAAATAAATAAAATCAACCGCATTTCCGCAATCGATGAAGCACATAGAAATACACGTTCCGGCCACTGAATCAGAAACTTTTGTTTAGTACCGGGTTGGACTTCCTTTAACCTGAATTGAAACATGTATGTGTTTAGGTGTTGCAGTGAATCTACGTTTACAGCATACCAGATGTTCGCCAGACAATCCTTTAACTGGCTCAGATACGATGGAAGAGGACTTGTTTTTGTAACATGTCCCATACATCCTCATTGGGATTCAGATCAGAGCTTTGTGGTGGTCAGGAAAGATAGCGGAAGTCAATGTCACGTTCGCTGAAAAACTACTGCTGAACACATCTCGCGCGATGGAGAATAGCATCGTCGTCCATGAAATTCTCTTTCTTTCTCTTTCTCTCTCTCTCTCTGTCTTTTACTCAATCTTTCTTTCTTTATCTCTCTCTCTCTCTCTCTTTCTTTCTTTGTTTCTTTCTCTCACTTTCTCTTTCTTTCTGTCTTGCTCTCTCCAGTTCTCTTCCCCTCTATATCTTTCTTTCTCTCTCCCTTAATCTCTCTTTCTGTCTTTCTTTTTCTCTGCCTTTCTCTCTATCTTTTACCTTTTTCTTTTTCATTCTCTCTGTCTTTCTGTATCTCTTTCCCTCTGCCTTTCTTTCTTTCTCTCTACATTTATCTCCCCTTGATATCTCTCTTTCTCTCTCCCGTTTTCTCCCCAGTTCTCTTCCACTTGATGTCTCACTGTCCCTTTCTCTTTTATCTCTCTTTCTGTATGTCTCTCTCTCTCTATCTCTCCCCCCCCCGTAGAGATTTCCCTTTAGCACTATTTAACTAGTGGTCCACATTTAGTTGAACTGCTCTCACGACAACACTTTTACGTGGAAGTTTTTTAACAGCAGCTGAGAATCCCGCAGTCACTTACCAGTCAATGTCACGTTCGCTGAAAAACTACTGCTGAACACATCTCGCGCGATGTACAACAGCGTCGTCGTCCATGAAATTCTCTTTCTTCCTCTTCCTCTCTCTTTCTTTCTTTCTATCTCTTTCTCTGTCTTTTGCTCAATCTTTCTTTCTTTATCTCTCTCTTTCTTTCTTTTCTTCTTTCTCTTACTTTCTTGGTCTTTTACTCTCTCTCTCTCTCTCTTTCTTTCTTTTTCTCTCTTCCTCTGCTTCTCTCTTTTCCTTCTTTCTCTCTCCATGTCACTTCGCTTTAAGCCTCTCTTTCTCTCTCTTTTTCTCTCTATTTCATTCTTCCCTCTCTATTTCTCTCCCCTTTAAAACTATCTTTCTCTCTCTTCCCATCTCCCTCTAGTTCTTTCTCTCACTTTTTCTTTCTTTCTGTCTTGCTCTCTGCTGTTCTCTTCCTCTCTATATCTTTCTTTCTCTCCCCCTTAATCTCTCTTTCTGTCTTTCTTCTTCTCTCCCTTTCTCTCTATCTTTATCTTTTTCTTTTTCATTCTCTCTGTCTTTTTGTCTCTCTTTTCCTCTGCCTTTCTTTCTTTCTCTCTACATTTGTCTCTCCTTCCTATCTCTCTCTCTCTCCCGTTTCCTCCCCATTTCTCTTCCACTTGATATCTCACTGTCCCTTTTTATCTTTTATCTCTCTTTCTGCATGTATCTCTCTCTTTCTCTTTCTCTCTCTCTCTTTCCCTCGTAGAGATTTCCCTCTAGCACTATTTAACTAGAGGACCACATTTAGTTAAACTGTTCCCACGACAACACTTTTACGTGGAAGTTATTTTAACAGCAGCTGAAAATCCCGCAGTCACTTACCAGCAAGCAAACTGCGTTTTAGTCTTCAGCGCAGCTACGTCTCCAATTCCGTATCTCTTTATCTTTCTTTTTCTCTGCCTTTCTCTTTCTTTCTCTCTACATTTATCTCCTCTTTATATTTCTCACTGTCCCTTTCTCTTTTATCTCTCTCTCTCTCTCTCTCTCTCTGTCTCTCTCGTAAGGATTTCCCTCTAGCACCATTTTACTAAAGTACCACATTTAGCTGAACTGTTCCCACGACAACACTTTTACGCGGAAGTTTTTTAACAACAGCTGAGAATCCCGCAGTCACTTACCAGCAGGCAAACTGCGTTTTAGTCTTCAGCGCAGCTACGTCTCCAACTTCGCGTCTGTCTCTCTCTCTCTCTCTCTCTCTCTCTCTCTCTCTCTAAGGAAAGAATTTCTCTCTTTTGCATTGACTACTGTATGAGCTACGTGCCTATGTTGCAGATAATGATTGGCGCAGCTGTTTCCGCTAATTCACTTACAGAAGTTATTTCTTCTTGAGTTTCGCATGGTTCGAGCTCTATTGTTCTAGTGTTTTTTTTTTTTTTTTTTTTTTTATGCAGCACTCGAGTTAATAATGTAAGGTATTAATGCTTATCGTGAAATACAAAAGCAATTTTCAAAAAAAACTACCGAAAATAAAAATTCAGAGAATTTGCAACAACATGAATCTTCCCGGAGGAAGAGGGTGAGCGTCCTCTTGCACTGTGCTAAACTAAAGGCTGCGTTTGGTATCAGAAACATGCAGCACAGTAAAACCCGCTTAGAAAGAGGAGCTCCGGACACACTAAATCTATTTTGGAGTGGAAAATTCTGCCTATGCATAAATGATAATGTGTTTTACACAGTCGAGTCTGGCCGCCCCGGTGGCGCAGTGGTCTAAGGCGTTGGCCTCTGATCATTCGTCCGTAAGGGGTCCGGGTTCGAATCCCGGTCCGGCATGGATGTTGTGTTTGTCTTACGGCACTGGCTCTCTCCCTTCCCTGGAACCAGTGACCCTAAATTAGGGACGGGCGACTGCTTATAGCCCATTGAGTTGCTCACAGTGGTCGTTAAACCTCCAATCGTTCGTCCGTAAGGAGTGCGGGTTCGAATCCCGGTCAGGCATGGATGTTGTGTTTGTCTTACGGCACTGGCTCTCTCCCTTCCCTGGAACCAGTGACCCTAAATTAGGGACGGGCGACTGCTTATAGCCCATTGAGTTGCTCACAGTGGTCGTTAAACCTCCAATCGTTCGTCCGTAAGGAGTGCGGGTTCGAATCCCGGTCAGGCATGGATGTTGTGTTTGTCTTACGGCACTGGCTCTCTCCCTTCCCTGGAACCAGTGACCCTAAATTAGGGACGGGCGACTGCTTATAGCCCATTGAGTTGCTCACAGTGGTCGTTAAACCTCCAATCGTTCGTCCGTAAGGAGTACGGGTTCGAATCCCGGTCAGGCATGGATGTTGTGTTTGTCTTACGGCACTGGCTCTCTCCCTTCCCTGGAACCAGTGACCCTAAATTAGGGACGGGCGACTGCTTATAGCCCATTGAGTTGCTCACAGTGGTCGTTAAACCTCCAATCGTTCGTCCGTAAGGAGTGCGGGTTCGAATCCCGGTCAGGCATGGATGTTGTGTTTGTCTTACGGCACTGGCTCTCTCCCTTCCCTGGAACCAGTGACCCTAAATTAGGGACGGGCGACTGCTTATAGCCCATTGAGTTGCTCACGGTGGTCGTTAAACCTCCAATCAATCAGGCATGGATGTTGTGTTTGTCTTACGGCACTGGCTCTCTCCCTTCCCTGGAACCAGTGACCCTAAATTAGGGATGGGCGACTGCTTATAGCCCATTGAGTTGCTCAAGGTGGTCGTTAAACCTTCAATCGTTCGTCCGTAAGCAGTGCGGGTTCGAATCCCGGTCAGGTATGGATGTTGTGTTTGTCTTACGGCGCTAGCTCTCTCCCTTCCCTGGAACCAGTGACCCTAAATTAGGGACGGGCGACTGCTTATAGCCCATTGAGTTGCTCACGGTGGTCGTTAAACTCCCAATCAATCAATGGATGTTGTGTTTGTCTTACGGCATTAGCTCTCTCCCTTCCCTGGAACCAGTGACCCTAAATTAGGGACGGGCGACTGCTTATAGCCCATTGAGTTGCTCACGGTGGTCGTTAAACTCCCAATCGTTCGTCCGTAAGGAGTGCGGGTTCGAATCCCGGTCAGGCATGGATGTTGTGTTTGTCTTACGGCACTAGCTCTCTCCCTTCCCTGGAACCAGTGACCCTAAATTAGGGACGGGGGACTGCTTATAGCCCATTGAGTTGCTCACGGTGGTCGTTAAACCTCCAATCAATCAGGTATGGATGTTGTGTTTGTCTTACGGCACTGGCTCTCTCCCTTCCCTGGAACCAGTGACCCTAAATTAGGGACGGGCGACTGCTTATAGCCCATTGAGTTGCTCACGGTGGTCGTTAAACCTCCAATCAATCAATGGATGTTGTGTTTGTCTTACGGCACTGGCTCTCTCCCTTCCCTGGAACCAGTGACCCTAAATTAGGGACGGGCGACTGCTTATAGCCCATTGAGTTGCTCACGGTGGTCGTTAAACTCCCAATCAAAAAAAAAAAAAAAAAAAAAAAAAGAACCAAGTGGATTGGGCGTGGCGGTCCCGTCGAATGCCCCCTCCCCTCCCCCCAGATCACCTGATTTATCTCCTCTTGATGATTATCTCTTGGGTGCAATGAAGAGCATTGTGTAGGACACGCCAGTAAATTCTGAAATGTATACCTGGTGGCACTAATCTCCATCGCTGCTGCTACGATCCGCGAAACGACAGGTATCTTCGACAATGCTCGCCAATACATGTCGCGTAGGTGTCATGCGTGCATCCAGGCCAATGGGCGCAATTTCGAACACTTCCTGTGATGCTTGTAAGTCCTACATTGTACTCTTTTGTTGTGTAATAAAGCGTTTTACACTGCTTTCTGTATTGTGGCCTTACTGTGTTTTTGTGTCTCTTTCTCACGTGAGGGTGACGTTTCCGCCCATGCTTTCCTATTTAATTCTGGTTCCTAACGCTGTTCTCTACCTTACCTCCAAGTTTGTACACGAAGTTCCGGGACACCCTGTAATAGGGTGCACTCCACTGTTATCGAAGACACGTACCTGGGCGTCCCTGCGTTCATTTGAGTGGTCAATTGAGTGGACAAACCACGTCATAACAGCCCTTGTTTTGTGACTCGGTGCATTATCCTGCTGGTACCAACAAGGCTCGGTTCCATAGTATTGCCATAGAGTTGGTACTGCATAATAATCCGCAATATCGAGGTAGACTTGTTGGTTAACAGGTTAGTCCACGATAACCAATGGGCTTGACTGCCAGCTCCAAACTTGATCGTAGGAACAATCATCCTCATCATTGTCAACCATTATCAATCCACTGCTGGACGAAGGTCTCCCCAAGTTTCCTCCACAACGGTCTGTCTTGTGCCAGTCTCCTCCATGTCACCCCTGTATACTTTCGAATTTCATCCACCCATCTTCCATGTGGTCTTCTTCTGGGTCTTTTCCTGTCCCTTGGAATCCAATCTAAAATTTCGGCTGCCCGTCGATGGTCTGTCCTTCTGGCAGTATGTCCAGCCCATTGCCATTTCAGGAATTTTACTCTGATCATGTCTTGTCATTTTTTCTGATCCACGAGTTCCTCTTCTTATCTCTCCTGGTTACACGAAGCATGCACCTCTCCATGCTTCTTTGAGTTGTCTGCAGTCTTTGTATATCTCTTTTAGTTAAGGTCCACGTCTCTGCACCATACGTAAGCACTGGAAGGATGCATTGATCAAACACTTTTCTTTTAAGACATAATGGCATATTGCTCTTGAAAATTATGCTGTTTCTTCCAAAAGCTCTCCAGGCAAGTTTTGTACGCTGATTAATTTCTTCATCAATGTGGTTACACCAAGCATGCACCTCTCCATGATTCTTTGAGTTGTCTGCAGCCTTTGTATGTCTCTTTTAGTTAAGGTCCAAGTCTCTGCACCATACGTAAGCACTGGAAGGATGAATTGATCAAACTCTTTTCTTTTAAGACATAATGGCATATTGCTCTTGAAAATTATGCTGTTTCTTCCAAAAGCTCTCCAGGCAAGTTTTGTACGCTGATTAATTTCTTCATCAATGTGGTTACACCAAGCATGCACCTCTCCATGCTGCTTTGAGTTGTCTGCAGCCTTTGTATGTCTCTTTTAGTTAAGGTCCAAGTCTCTGCACCATACGTAAGCACTGGAAGGATGCATTGATCAAACACTTTTCTTTTAAGACATAATAGCATATTGCTCCTGAAAATTATGCTGTTTCTTCCAAAAGCTCTCCAGGCAAGTTTTGTATGCTGATTAATTTCTTCATCAATGTGGTTACACCAAGCATGCACCTCTCCATGCTGCTTTGAGTTGTCTGCAGCCTTTGTATGTCTCTTTTAGTTAAGGTCCACGTCTCTGCACCATACGTAAGCACTGGAAGGATGCATTGATCAAACAGTTTTCTTTTAAGACATAATGGCGTATTGCTCTTGAAAATTGTGCTGTTTCTTCCAAAAGCTCTCCAGGCAAGTTTTGTACGCCGATTAATTTCTTCATCAATGTGACCCTCACTTGATATCTGGTGTCCAAGATAAACGTACGTGTCTGTTATCTCCAGCTTTTCAGCATCAAGGAACAGTACACTGTGGTAAAGGAACAGCACACTGTGGTAGGAACAGTACACTGTGGTAAATAGCATTCCCCCCGCTGCCACCATACCCACACACTTCCATCAGACTGATGGATCGTGTATCTGGATTCATCAGTCCATAGGACCCGTTTCCATTGATCTACGGTCCACGATAAATGTTCTTCACAACATGCTAAACGACGAGTAGCATTCCGAGTGGAGATGAAAGGCTTATGAGCAGCCGCACGACCACGGTAACCCATTGAATGAAGTTCTCTGCGAATGATACGTGTACATACCGAGGTTCCAGCATTTTTACTCACCTGTACACTGAGATCTTGTGCAGTACTCCGTCGATTAGCTGTGACGACTCTCCTGAGGCTTCGACGTCCTCTATCACTCATTTCTTTGGTCTGCTGGTACGTTTTGCTGCTTGATGTGTCTTCCGCTTATTCAGTACATCCAAAACAGTTGACTTGGGTATGTTTAAACGCCTCTCGGTTTCTCTTATGGACAACCCACTAAGATAACGCCCAACAATCTTTCCTTTCTCAAAGTCAGTTCTCTCCCGCCGCGACAATTTCACTCAACCTCACAGTGCGATATGATCGCACTCAGCTCCAGGCTTGTTTTTAGACCGTTTGCAGCTGTACCGCGCATCTTAACAACGCAGCGGATCCGTTCATTTGCTTTTGAAGGGGTGCCCGGTGACTTTCGTCAATATAGTGTGCGCGCATATACTGTTTAATTGCAACAGCATTTTTCCCAACTAATCCGAGGTTTCTGATCATTGTACTCACCTGTGATTTTTTCTACGATCGTTACCTGTTATTAATTGCACCTTGTTTTCGACGCTCAGGCATTCTGAAAACATATCACTCGTTGCCGTCGTGGATAGAAGCAGCGATTTATCAGATTTGCAAAAAAAGGGATGATTGTCGGCTTTCGGGGCCAAGGGTGGCAGTATTTTTGAAACAGCTCAGTTTGTGAACTGTTCGCGTGCTGCTGTGGTTACAGCGTATCGTGATTGATCGTCGGCTTCAAAAGTGCGTGAGGGCCGATCGACACGCTACATTGGAGGAGTTCACTGGCCGAATGTATCAGGGGGCTACAGGAAGTGTGTCTAAAATGACAGTTCAGCGAACCGTGCCAAAAACCCCTGAAGATTAAGAAAGCCTCTTAACTGGTCTATGACGTCAGAGCTAGTGGGCCGACCAACTCTATCCTCCAGCCCTCCGCTCCTGAAAACGCCAACGAAATACTGCGGTGTTTACGCAGAGAAATAATTTCTCGTGTGCGATACTAGACAATTTGCGCACAATAATAAATCGGCCATGTTTTTTTCTCTGTATTTTTTTGTCCTTATAATAAATAACATCAAAAGATTACGGGTATCGTTCACTTGATCGAAAGATCATTTGACCGAAAATCACTTCCCCGAAAATCACTTGATCGAAAGGTACATTTCACCGAAAGGTCACTTCACCTAAAAGTTCATTTCACCGAAAGATTACTTTACCTAATAGTTCATTATATCGAAAGATCATTTCACCGAAAGATTAATTTACCTAACAGTTGATTATATCGAAAGATCATTTCACCGAACGGTCAGTTTATCGAAAACTTAGAATTTTGCTGTTAAGAGATCTCTTGGAGTGTGGTGCGAGTTTTTGAAAATTTCCATGAAACACCTCTCCATGTGTAGGTTTTTCGAAATATAACATTAATTATAAAGACTGGATCTGGGCTTTTTTATGGAATTGTGTTTGAGCAAAAGCGCAACACTATTAACATGGCTTATTATGTAAAGCTTATGAATATAAGAAATTAAAATTCGCTAAAAAGGCCTAAACGGAGGCCTAGAGCCCTAAAATTGATTCTTTTTGCCTGAATAAATGTGCAACATTACTAACTTGATTTTTTATGTAAACCTTATGAACATGAGCACGCACGATTAAAGTTTGCAAAAAGTCCTAAGCCGAGGCATAGGAACTTAAAATTAATTATTTTTGTCTTAAAACTAAATCTTGGCGTTCTTTGTGACGCGGAGAAATAAAAAGTGCAATTTGAATACGATTCCCTAATGTTTCGATGTGGTCTGTCTTCCAAACTGGCACCATGCTTCAACAGATCCTGTAATGAAATCCAAAGTTTTCGATAAACTGACCCTTAAGTGAAATAACCTTTCTATGAAATGAACTTTTAGGTAAAGAGACCTGTAACGTATACTCTAGATTCAGTTTCTTTTTGATTTTACTATCTCTTGTTATTTTATTTTCCTATGCAAATTATCATCTCACTTAACGAGATGTTGTTTCTCCCGCTGAATTATATGTGGCAACGAGTGTAAGTCATGACGTGGTGGTATCAGTATATACACTGCCGGACAATTGCTAAGGACGGATGACAATACTAACGATAGCAACCATAAAATGGAAGGCCGGAAATTGTGGAAATTAGCATAAGTGCGGGATACAGTAAGACGTGTAGTGCGTATGCAAATTTTCGATTACCGAACTTGTTCGTGACGTCATAGCGCTGATAAGAGATATAAAGGATTTGACGCGTATTGACCGTTGTTGTTCAAACGCAAAATTGAAAGGGAAAGAATCAATTGACGAACTTGCAATTTTCAGTATGTCTTCCCGACATCACCTAGATGATTTTACGCGTGGCCGTATTATTGGCAAGATTGAAAAAGGGCGAAAAATAACAGATGTTGCCAGGGAGTTCGACGTCAGCCAGAGTATTGTTTCAAGGCTTTGGAAATCATTTCAAACAAATGGAGAGTGTAGCAAACGTCACGGGGAGGTCGTGTTCGCAGTACGACACCTGCAGAAGATCGGTACATAGTGCTATCAACAAAAAGACACCGGCGCAGCACAGCTAGTGAGGTAGCAAATCAGTTTATGGCTGCTACTGGCAAGCGGATCTCCCAATAAACTATCGCCAGACGTTTGCATGAAGGAGGACTATACTCCCGCCGTCTTGTTGTGTGCATCCCATTGTCCAGACGTCACCGTCCCGCCCGTTTGCAATGGTGCCATCAACATCGCAATTGGACTGATAACGACAGGTCTGCTGCCCTCTTCTCAGATGAGAGTAGATACAGTCTATCGTCTGATTGTCGACGACAACTGATCTGGCGTGATGGTGGTACTGCATATTGTCCAGCAAACATACAGGAAAGGGACCGATATCCGATATGTAGTGTCATGGTATGGGCTGGCAACATGATCAATGGCCGTACGTCCCTCTATGTGCTTCCAACTGGGACTATGACTGGCCAACGGTACATTAATGATGTTCTGCTACCTCATGTTCGCATGTTCCGTGGTGCTGTCGGTGATAGATTCATTTTCATGGACGACAACGCAACATGTCATCGAACAGTCGCTGTCCAGGAGTGTCTTGAGAGCGAGGATATTCAACGCCTCGTATGGCCAGCATGTTCTCCAGATCTGAATCCCATTGAAAATGTGTGGGTTGCTTTGGGGAGGAGTCTTGCTGGTCGCCAATGCCCTCCAATAAACAAGGACACCCTCATCCGTGCACTGACAGAGGAATGGGATAAATTACCCCAACAGCTGCTTGATAATGTTGTGCAAAGCATGACACGACGTGTGGAATCTTGCATCGCCCTCCATGGTGGCCATATCCCGTATTGACATCTTACGCCGGAACGCCTGCGGACGGTAATTGCATTTTTTCACGTTTACGTATTCTGCACAAAATGGCCTGTTTGTCCCTAGAACACGTTCCAAAGCCTTCTGGATTTCAGAGCACAATAAATTGTCTTTCTTGTAATGTCCTGGCATTCTGACATTATTTTATTTCACTTGGCATCCAACCACACTTACTTTTTTATGCGCTATATAGCCGTTTATGATCCGTCCTTAGCAATTGTCCAGCAGTGTATATATATATCATCATCATCATCATCATTGTCAACCATTATCAATCCACTGCTGGACGAAGGTCTCCCAAGTTTCCTCCACAACGGTCTGTCTTGTGCCAGTCTCCTCCATGTCACTCCCGCATATTTACGAATTTCATCCACCCATCTCCCATGTGGTCTTTTCCTGGGTCTTTTCCTGTCCCTTGGAATCCAATCTAAAATTTCGGCTGTCCATCTATGGTCTGTCCTTCTGGCAGTATGTCCAGCCCATTGCCATTTCAGGGATTTAACTCTGATCATGATGTCTTCCACTCTCGTCATTTTTCGGATCCACGAGTTCCTCTTCTTATCTCTCCTGGTTATACCAAGCATGCACCTCTCCATGCTTCTTTGAGTTGTCTGCAGCCTTTGTATGTCTCTTTTAGTTAAGGTCCACGTCTCTGCACCATACGTAAGCACTGGAAGGATGCATTGATCAAACACTTTTCTTTTAAGACATAATGGCATATTGCTCTTGAAAATTATGCTGTTTCTTCCAAAAGCTCTCCAGGCAAGTTTTGTACGCCGATTAATTTCTTCATCAATGTGACCCTCACTTGATATCTGCTGTCCAAGATAAACATACGTATCTGTTATCTCCAGTTTTTCTCCATCAATCGATAAGTCTTCATTTCTTGTAAAAGCATTGAACATCACTTTTGTCTTCTGAAAGTTCATTTTTAATCCCACTTCTTTACTCTTGTCAGCAAGTTCCTGGATCATACTCTGCAGCTCTGATGGGGTAGTTGCAAAAATGACTACGTCATCAGCAAAACGAAGGTGGGTTAGAAAATCTCCATTAATCTTTATCCCTTTGTTTTCCCAGTTCAGTGATTGAAAGACATTTTTCCAATGTGGCATTAAAGAGCTTCGGAGATATGGTGTCACCTTGTCTCACTCCCTTTCCAATTTTTATGTGTGTTGTATTTTCAAACAGCCGAATCTTTGCACTTGCATTTTCATAGATGTTATTAATAATATTAATGTATGCATCTTCAATACCGCAGGATTTCAGAGCCATGGTAACTGCTGATATATATATAGGCGCGCTCAAGTATACCAGAGAGCTTCGTTTTATATGTGATAGGTTCTTCCTGATTATTGATAAGCGATTTACCTACTTTTCTACGATATTACGAAAGTTCGGGCTATCAGTAGTTGTGTTATTTTGGAGTGTGTATTTGAGTAATACCAGGAGCTCCCCAATAAAAGGTTAAAAGTGAGTACGTTTACTTAGTTCATTTTATTGTCAGACCTCTATCTGGCCGTTAAGCCTATTTCATTGAGTGTTTACGTTAAGTTCAGGGAATATTGTGTTTACCGCTCTAATAAGGAGCCTTCAAGGTACTAATGTACTAAAACCGAAGTTATATTACTGATATTCAAGATAATGAGGAACGCTGAGTAAAAATAAATTCCATATTCTTGGAATTTATTGCACGTGCGTGTCTTACCTAAACAAACTCTAGCAGTTTGAAGATTAAGCACACTTTAGCTACGTCAAGTAACCTTTCAATAACCCTAACGTGACTTAACGTAAGCTTTCCTGCACTACACGTCCAGCCGGAGAATTCTATTCATTATAATTGGCGCACGAACAGGGACCAGAGAGCTTCGTTTTATATGTGATAGGTTCTTCCTGATTATTGACATGCGATTTACCTACTTTTCTACGATATTACGAAAGTTCGGGCTGTCAGTAGTTGTGTTATTTTGGAGTGTGTATTTGAGTAATACAAGGAGCTCCCCAATAAAAGGTTAAAAGTGAGTACGTTTACTTAGTTCATTAGACCTCTGTCTGGCCGTTAAGTCTATTTCATTGAGTGTTTACGTTAAGTTCAGGGAATATTGTGTTTACCGCTCTAATAAGGAGCCTTCAAGGTACTAATGTACTAAAACCGAAGTTATATTACTGATATTCAAGATAATGAGGAACGCTGAGTAAAAATAAATTCCATATTCTTGGAATTTATTGCACGTGCGTGTCTTACCTAAACAAACTCTAGCACTTTGAAGATTAAGCACACTTTAGTTACGTCAAGTAACCTTTCAATAACCCTAACGTGACTTAACGTAAGCTTTCCTGCACTACACGTCCAGCCGGAGAATTCTATTCATTATAATTGGCGCCCGAACAGGGATAAGAGAGCTTCGTTTTATATGTGATAGGTTCTTCCTGATTATTGACATGCGATTTACCTACTTTTCTACGATAGTACGAAAGTTCGGGCTGTCAGTAGTTGTGTTATTTTGGAGTGTGTATTTGAGTAATACAAGGAGCTCCCCAATAAAAGGTTAAAAGTGAGTACGTTTACTTAGTTCATTAGACCTCTGTCTGGCCGTTAAGTCTATTTCATTGAGTGTTTACGTTAAGTTCAGGGAATATTGTGTTTACCGCTCTAATAAGGAGCCTTCAAGGTACTAATGTACTAAAACCGAAGTTATATTACTGATATTCAAGATAATGAGGAACGCTGAGTAAAAATAAATTCCATATTCTTGGAATTTATTGCACGTGCGTGTCTTACCTAAACAAACTCTAGCACTTTGAAGATTAAGCACACTTTAGTTACGTCAAGTAACCTTTCAATAACCCTAACGTGACTTAACGTAAGCTTTCCTGCACTACACGTCCAGCCGGAGAATTCTATTCATTATAATTGGCGCCCGAACAGGGATAAGAGAGCTTCGTTTTATATGTGATAGGTTCTTCCTGATTATTGACATGCGATTTACCTACTTTTCTACGATATTACGAAAGTTCGGGCTGTCAGTAGTTGTGTTATTTTGGAGTGTGTATTTGAGTAATACCAGGAGCTCCCCAATAAAAGGTTAAAAGTGAGTACGTTTACTTAGTTCATTAGACCTCTGTCTGGCCGTTAAGTCTATTTCATTGAGTGTTTGCGTTAAGTTCAGGGAATATTGTGTTTACCGCTCTAATAAGGAGCCTTCAAGGTACTAATGTACTAAAACCGAAGTTATATTACTGATATTCAAGATAATGAGGAACGCTGAGTAAAAATAAATTCCATATTCTTGGAATTTATTGCACGTGCGTGTCTTACCTAAACAAACTCTAGCAATTTGAAGATTAAGCACACTTTAGCTACGTCAAGTAACCTTTCAATAACCCTAACGTGACTTAACGTAAGCTTTCCTGCACTACACGTCCAGCCGGAGAATTCTATTCATTACAGACCTTTCGGTGAAATGAACTTTTCGATCAAGTGACCCTTCGGTGAAATGTACCTTTCGATGAAGTGACCCTTCGGTGAAATGAACGTTTCGATCAAGTGATCTTTCGGTGAACCAATCTTTTCGGTGAAGTGATTTTCGGTCAAGTGATCCTTCGGTGAAGTAAACGTCGGGCAAATGAACCAGACCCAAAGATTACATCCTTAGCTTTCATTTTTTTTTTTTTTCAGTTTCCAGCAATGATATCCGTAAATCGGGGAATTCCAAAGTTTTGATCTTGCGCTGGGAAATGACTTCATGAAATTTTTCCGTTAGTTTTCAATTTGGCTAATAGGAGCAAAAAAAAAAAAAAAAAAAAAAGTTTTTTCACGCATAACGTGAAAAAACCAGCATTTAACGTTAAGCATTTTTGCAACTACGATCTTTTGAAGTGCGTTAATGGCAAATTGTTATGAACATTATCATTTCACTTAATTTTTTTAGAAATTCCCTTCTCGTTCGATTTATTAAATGAAAGAAAAGAAAAGAAAAGACTTTTTCGTAACGAACGCAAAAGCAAAAATTCCGATTTCGTGAGTATATTTACTGAAAATACGGTAAGATGTGTGCTCAAATCTTGCAACTATTTTTAGAAGATAAAAAAAATAATTATAAATTAGTATCATTTAGCAAAAAGTTCTTTTTTCAAATGAATATGGAATATATTAATTCCAAACTTTCGGATACATTTGTTGGACATTCCAATAAACTTTTCTTTGGGCTAGCTTTCAGATTATCAGCGCATTAGGAAGTTCTGTATATTTCGTGCGAATTCTTGTTTTAATTAGGACACTGTTCCACAGTAATCTTATGAAGAAAAATGACATTTGTTTTACGGAAATGAAATATTGATTAAAAAATAACGTAATTATTTATTGCCAGTTTCTTTGTCTAGTTAACCTTAGTATTTGATGCGCTGATAATATATGTACATTTCCTTTTTTTTTTTTTCAATTTCAACACTACTAACTATGTAAAAAAAAATAACTATTACTTTATGGAAATTATATCTTGAATGGTAATTAATACCATTATTTAAACGACAATAAATAATAAGCTGATAATCGGAAGGCTAGCCCTTAAATTTTACTCCGTCAATAAAAAAAAAAAAAAACGGCTGACAATTCACTAAATTATAATTGTATGTACACTATCTGACAACAAGTAATTGGACACCCCTGCAATCGACGATATCTGCGGTCCTGATACACGTCACGGCCGCCGCCGTTAAATATCGTGTGTGGAAACAAACAACGCAACCAGTCGCATGCAAGATGCCACGCAGTTCGGAGCTCTCTGCATTTCCAGAAAGGTGTAATCGTCGGGTATCACAGAAATGGCCGAAGACATATCCAGCGAGTTGAAGTACCCAAAATCGACAGTGGCCTACGTGATTGGCAAGTGGAAGATGAGAGGTGACTGTCGGAATGTGACCCCGACCCGGCAGACCCACAAAACTGGGAGTTAGAGACCGACGGGTGCTGGCCAGAGAAATTCGGCAGAACCGCACCAAATCGATGGGCCACATCCGCGAGGAGTTTCAACAGGCATCCGGGAGTGTTCTTTCGATGAATACCATCCGTAAGGAAGCCCATCTGCTCGGTTATCATGGACGTGCTACCGCCCACAAGCCTTTGATCACCAAGTCCAATAGCGCTGCTCGGCTAACGTGGTGCAAAGAACGTCGACATTGGACCGTTGAACAGTGGAAACAGGTTCTCTGGAGAGACGAATCAAGGTTCACCCTCTACCGTTCGGATGGCAGGGTCTGGGTTTGGCGTCTGCCTGGAGAACGCCTCCTGCCGGAATGTATTGTGCCAACTGTGAAGTTCGGCGGCGGTGGAATTATGCTACGGGGGTGTTTCTCCTGGTATGGCACGGAACCCTTGGTCGCAATTCCTGGTAGACTCAACGCCGAGACCTACTGCACCATTTTGGATGACCATGCGCTTCCTACGTTGTGGCAGTTTTACGGGCTGGACCCATGTTACTTTCAGGATGACAATGCCACCTGTCATGTTGCGAGGTCCACCATGGCTTGGTATGGTGACAATGGGGTTAATCGAATAGACTGGTCTGCTCAGAGCCCGGACCTTAACCGTATGGAGCACCTCTGGGACGAGTTGGAGCGTCGACTTAAGGGGTGCCCCCACCTTCCGAAATCGGTGAAAGAACTGACCTGTCTTCTCCAAGCCGAGTGGAAGAAAATACCGCTAGCCGTCGTACAACGCCTGGTTGAGAGTGTGCGCAGCTGTTAATCGCCGCTCGTGGAGGCTCCACCAACTATTGAAGGTGAATAAACTTCGTTTTCCTTTGCTATCACAGGTGTCCAATTACTTGTTGGTAGATAGTGTATATGCACATCTCCTTTTTATTTTTTATTTTTTTTCGATTTGATTTGAACACTACTAACTACGAATTTTGTAAAGAAAAAGAACTATTACTTTATGGAAATTAAATCTTGAATGGTAATTAATACCATTATTTAAACGACAATAAATAATTAGCTTTTAATCTGAAGTCTAGCTCTTAAATTTTACTCCGTCAATTAAAAAAAAAAAAAAAAACGAGTAACAATTCACTAAATTATAATTGTATTTACAACGAAAGCAGAAAATGCTGTCATGAGAACAATTAAGCTTTACTAACCTTTTAATTCACGGTGGGTTGAAAATTCTTCAATGGAAGAAATCCGCCTTTTTCTAAAGCTTTCACTTTCACGAAAGCTGAAAACAGTGGCTTTTGGGTGTGCTTTGTAATTAGATTTGCATAAAGGCACTCAATATTTTCCAGGCATGTTGTATAAAAATGCTTACTCACATGCACGACTACCGAAAACTCAAAACTGATCAATACCGCATGAACGCGAAGCTAATATCGGCATTCCCTTTACCCTTTGACCTCTCTGGAGAGAGGGATTGCGATGGCCCTTTGACCGTGACGTCAAACTCCTTCGTAGTTCGCGCGCTGGGGCTTTCTCTACAGGGGTTTTTGACCCTGCCTTCTCCGATGAGTCACGTTTTCTGCTTCATCGAAGGTATGGACGTTCGCGTATAAGGCGAGAAACATCGGAGAACAAACACTCCTCAACCATTGCTGGAAGAACACCAGTTGGTGGGGGCGGCGTTATGGTCTGGGGAATGTTTTCGTGGCATTATCTGCGTCCACTCATACCTGCGGAAGGCAGTATCGACCGAATTCGTTATGAATCGTGCTGATTTTCTTCCCTGGGGTGGATGGGATCTTCCAGCACGACAATGCGACATGCCACAGAGATGAAAATTTCCTAGATGCGTTGGAAGAGCACGATGAAGAATTCAACGTACTTTCCTAACCCCGTAATTCCCCAGACTTAAGCCCAATGGATCATCTGAGGGACCACCCGGATCGTGTTGTTCGCTCTATGGATCCTCCACCACGCACCCTCCAACAGCTCTCAGATGCACTGCAGCCACCATGGCACCACATAACTGTGAACACTTTACCGCACTTTACAGAGTCACACCCAGCCCATCTAGCAGCTGTCCGCGCTGTACACGGCGGTTACTCTGGATATTAGTTAGTGGTCCCAATAATACGGCTCAATTGCGTTTTGTTGTTGTTGTTGTTGTTGTTTTTATGGTGGTTTAACGACCACTGTAAGCAACTCAATGGGCTATAAGCAGTCGCCCGTCCCAAATTCAGGGCCACTGGTTCTAGCAAAGGGAGAGAGCTACCTCACAAACACAAGATCCATGCCTCATCGGGATTCGAACTCGGAGCCATCTGAGACGAATGATCAGAAGCCATCTCTTTAATCGCCCCGCAGTCACTCGTCTCTAACTTAGGGCCACTGGTTCTAGGGAAGGGAGAGAGCCAGCTCCGTAAGACACACACAACATCCACGCCTCACCGGGATTCGAACACGGAGCCATCTAGGACGAATGATCAGAAGCCATCGCTTGGATCGCTGCGCAGTCACTTGTCTCTAATTTAGGGCCACTGGTTGTAGGGAAGGGAGAGAGCCAGCTCCGTAAGACTAACACAACATCCATGACACCGGGATTCCAACGCGGAGCCATCTAGGACGAATGAACAGAAGCCATCCCTTGGATCGCTGCGCAGTCACTCTTCCCTAATTTAGGGCCACTGGTTGTAGGGGAGGGAGAGAGCATGCTCCGTAGGACGAACACAACATCCATGCCTCATCGGGAAACGAACCGGGAGTCATCTGGGATAAATGATCAGAAGCCATCGCTTGGATCGCTGTCACTCGTCTCTAATTTAGGGCCACTGGTTGTAGGGGAGGGAGAGAGCCAGCTCCGTAGGACGAACACAACATCCATGACTCACCGGGATCCGAACCCGGAGCCATCTGGGACGAATGAACAGAAGCCATCTCTTGGATCACTGCGCAGTCACTCGTCTCTAATTTAGGGCCACTGGTTCTAGGGAAGGGAGAGAGCCAGCTCCGTAAACAAACACAACATCCATGACTCACCGGGATTCGAACCCGGAGCCATCTCGGACGAATGAACAGAAGCCATCTCTTGGATCGCTGCGCAGTCACTCTTCCCTAATTTAGGACCACTGGTTGTAGGGGAGGGAGAGAGTTAGCTCCGTAGGACGAACACAACATCCATGACTCACCGGGATTCGAACCCGGAGCCATCTGGGTCGAATGAACAGAAGCCATCTCTTGGATCGCTGCGCAGTCACTCTTCCCTAATTTAGGGCCACTGGTTCTGGGGAAGGGAGAGAGCCAGCTGACAAACACGACATCCATGCCTCATCGGGATTCGAACCCGGAGCTATCTGGGACGAATGATCAGAAGCCATCTCTTGGATTGCCAGTGCTGTAAGGCAAATATTACATCCATGTCTCATCGGGATTCGAACCCGGAACCATCTTGGACCAGTGTTTCTTTCAGGACTTTTTGGCCGGGGGGTGGAACCTTAGAGGGGGCAAGTTTTCCATTTGCTATATATATATAATTTTGACTACTATATATTTATATATAGAAGTAATTACTATATAGCTAGCACAGGGGCACATTTAGAAATATTTTCCCGTCCCAGGAAAATGTTCCATTTTTTTTTTTTGGTTAAAATGCCACTTTACAATAGAAAAAAATGCCTTAATTTTATAAAAATGTATCAATTTACATTAGAAAAAAAAAAACGTTTTAATTGTTCTTCAATTTTTCATTAACTTTCATTTTGTTTCAGATAGTGGATTTCAAAAACTTCCTTTTTTCGCCCCCTCCGAAGAAAAATTCTATATACATCCCTGACATAGTAAATACTTCTTCAAACATTTCAGGAATAACAAACTTTTTCCATTAAAGGAGGAGGGAGGGGTGGGGGGGGGGGATCCGCAGGCTTGAAATATTTATCTATTAAAATGCATGCATTGATCTTGAATCACGATTCCCAGACAATTAGGTAATATAACGTAAATGTCTTTTCGTACTGATACGTTATTTTAAAAACATAACCATACGATGAAATAGTTTCTAAATTAAACCTTAACTGCCAGACGAAACATTTAAAAACAGAAGTCAAACTTACGGAAATGATGCTTTATTTCTCCAACACAGATGTAGCTGTTTACATAACAAATCGGTATCAACACTCCACACACCACACTCTACAAGCAACTGTTGTTTCGTAGTTTATATCTGTCGTTCTTATCTCATAATAGGCATACGTCACGTTCATTCCACCTCAGTTATGTTGCCAACGATATTCATTTCAGAGAAAAGATATCACGTTAAGTGTGAAGTATAACTAAGAACAAACTCAAGATTTACATAGGGAAAGAAACTAAAAAGGAAAGTTAATTTAGAATATACGTCACAGTATTATTAGCCTATTTATTATATTTTGAAGAATACCATGCGATGTAATTTTAATAAAATAAGCTATAACTAGTGCCATCTGAACAAATACACTGGCGGAAAGGGAAAAAAGAACACCAAGAAGGAGACATCTGATACCAACGAAATTTATACATAACGGAATACAGAGGATAACGTGATCAAAACATTATGGCAAAATACAGCTGTATTTGCTGGTAAACTGAAAAATAACATTTCCATGTAACATGGTTAGTACGAGGTTGAACCGCCATTAACTGCGTCACACTGTGCAATTCTGGCATGGAGTCTGTCGTACAGATGTTGGATGTAAGTTTGGGGTATTGAGTTTCAACCATCCTCAACCTGGACGCCTAAATCGGGGATGGTCGTGGCTAGAAAGTGAAAAAAGAACACCAAGAAGGAGACGTCTGCTACCAACGAAATTTATACATAACGGAATACAGAGGATAACGTGATCAAAACATTATGGCAAAATACAGCTGTATTTGCTGGTAAACTGAAAAATAACATTTCCATGTAACATGGTTAGTACGAGGTTGAACCGCCATGAACTGCGTCACACTGTGCAATTCTGGCATGGAGTCTGTCGTACAGATGTTGGATGGAAGTTTGGGGTATTGAGTTCCAAGCATCCTCACCCTGGACGCCTCAATCGGGGATGGTCGTGGCTAGAAAGTGAAAAAAGAACACCAAGAAGGAGACGTCTGATACCAACGAAATTTATACATAACGGAATACAGAGGATAACGTGATCAAAACATTATGGCAAAATACAGCTGTATTTGCTGGTAAACTGAAAAATAACATTTCCATGTAACATGGTTAGTACGAGGTTGAACCGCCATGAACTGCGTCACACTGTGCAATTCTGGCATAGAGTCTGTAGTACAGATGTTGGATGTAAGTTTGGGGTATTGAGTTCCAAGCATCCTCAACCTGGACGCCTCAATCGGGGATGGTCGTGGCTGGAAAGTGAAAAAAGAACACCAAGAAGGAGACGTCTGATACCAACGAAATTTATACATAACGGAATACAGAGGATAACGTGATCAAAACATTATGGCAAAATACAGCTGTATTTGCTGGTAAACTGAAAAATAACATTTCCATGTAACATGGTTAGTACGAGGTTGAACCGCCATGAACTGCGTCACACTGTGCAATTCTGGCATAGAGTCTGTAGTACAGATGTTGGATGTAAGTTTGGGGTATAGAGTTCCAAGCATCCTCAACCTGGACGCCTAAATCGGGGATGGTCGTGGCTAGAAAGTGAAAAAGAACACCAAGAAGAAGACGTCTGATACCAACGAAATTTATACATAACGGAATACAGAGGATAACGTGATCAAAACATTATGGCAAAATACAGCTGTATTTGCTGGTAAACTGAAAAATAACATTTCCATGTAACATGGTTAGTACGAGGTTGAACCGCCATGAACTGCGTCACACTGTGCAATTCTGGCATGGAGTCTGTCGTACAGATGTTGGATGGAAGTTTGGGGTATTGAGTTCCAAGCATCCTCACCCTGGACGCCTCAATCGGGGATGGTCGTGGCTAGAAAGTGAAAAAAGAACACCAAGAAGGAGACGTCTGATACCAACGAAATTTATACATAACGGAATACAGAGGATAACGTGATCAAAACATTATGGCAAAATACAGCTGTATTTGCTGGTAAACTGAAAAATAACATTTCCATGTAACATGGTTAGTACGAGGTTGAACCGCCATGAACTGCGTCACACTGTGCAATTCTGGCATAGAGTCTGTAGTACAGATGTTGCATGTAAGTTTGGGGTATTGAGTTCCAAGCATCCTCAACCTGGACGCCTCAATCGGGGATGGTCGTGGCTGGAAAGTGAAAAAAGAACACCAAGAAGGAGACGTCTGATACCAACGAAATTTATACATAACGGAATACAGAGGATAACGTGATCAAAACATTATGGCAAAATACAGCTGTATTTGCTGGTAAACTGAAAAATAACATTTCCATGTAACATGGTTAGTACGAGGTTGAACCGCCATGAACTGCGTCACACTGTGCAATTCTGGCATAGAGTCTGTAGTACAGATGTTGGATGTAAGTTTGGGGTATAGAGTTCCAAGCATCCTCAACCTGGACGCCTAAATCGGGGATGGTCGTGGCTAGAAAGTGAAAAAAGAACACCAAGAAGAAGACGTCTGATACCAACGAAATTTATACATAACGGAATACAGAGGATAACGTGATCAAAACATTATGGCAAAATACAGCTGTATTTGCTGGTAAACTGAAAAATAACATTTCCATGTAACATGGTTATTACGAGGTTGAACCGCCATGAACTGCGTCACACTGTGCAATTCTGGCATGGAGTCTGTCGTACAGATGTTGGATGGAAGTTTGGGGTATTGAGTTCCAAGCATCCTCACCCTGGACGCCTCAATCGGGGATGGTCGTGGCTAGAAAGTGAAAAAAGAACACCAAGAAGGAGACGTCTGATACCAACGAAATTTATACATAACGGAATACAGAGGATAACGTGATCAAAACATTATGGCAAAATACAGCTGTATTTGCTGGTAAACTGAAAAATAACATTTCCATGTAACATGGTTAGTACGAGGTTGAACCGCCATGAACTGCGTCACACTGTGCAATTCTGGCATAGAGTCTGTAGTACAGATGTTGGATGTAAGTTTGGGGTATTGGAGTTCCAAGCATCCTCAACCTGGACGCCTCAATCGGGGATGGTCGTGGCTGGAAAGTGAAAAAAGAACACCAAGAAGGAGACGTCTGATACCAACGAAATTTATACATAACGGAATACAGAGCATAACGTGATCAAAACATTATGGCAAAATACAGCTGTATTTGCTGGTAAACTGAAAAATAACATTTCCATGTAACATGGTTAGTACGAGGTTGAACCGCCATGAACTGCGTCACACTGTGCAATTCTGGCATGGAGTCTGTCGTACAGATGTTGGATGTAAGTTTGGATTATTGAGTTCCAAGAATCCTCAACCTGGACGCCTCAATCGGGGATGGTCGTGGCTAGAAAGTGAAAAAAGAACACCAAGAAGGTGACGTCCGATACCAACGAAATTTATACATAACGGAATACAGAGGATAACGTGATCAAAACATTATGGCAAAATACAGCTGGTAAACTGAAAAATAACATTTCCATGTAACATGGTTAGTACGAGGTTGAACCGCCATGAACTGCGTCACACTGTGCAATTCTGGCATGGAGTCTGTCGTACAGATGTTGGATGTAAGTTTGGGGTATTGAGTTCCAAGCATCCTCAACCTGGACACCTCAATCGGGGATGGTCGTGGCTAGAAAGTGAAAAAAGAACACCAAGAAGGTGACGTCTGATACCAACGAAATTTATACATAACGGAATACAGAGGATAACGTGATCAAAACATTATGGCAAAATACAGCTGGTAAACTGAAAAATAACATTTCCATGTAACATGGTTAGTACGAGGTTGAACCGCCATGAACTGCGTCACACTGTGCAATTCTGGCATGGAGTCTGTAGTACAGATGTTGGATGTAAGTTTGGGGTATAGAGTTCCAAGCATCCTCAACCTGGACGCCTCAATCGGGGATGGTCGTGGTTAGAAAGTGAAAAAAGAACACCAAGAAGGAGACGTCTGATACCAACGAAATTTATACATAACGGAATACAGAGGATAACGTGATCAAAACATTATAGCAAAATACAGCTGGTAAACTGAAAAATAACATTTCCATGTAACATGGTTAGTACGAGGTTGAACCGCCATGAACTGCGTCACACTGTGCAATTCTGGCATGGAGTCTGTAGTACAGATGTTGGATGTAAGTTTGGGGTATAGAGTTCCAAGCATCCTCAACCTGGACGCCTCAATCGGGGATGGTCGTGGTTAGAAAGTGAAAAAAGAACACCAAGAAGGAGACGTCTGATACCAACGAAATTTATACATAACGGAATACAGAGGATAACGTGATCAAAACATTATGGCAAAATACAGCTGTATTTTCTGGTAAACTGAAAAATAACATTTCCATGTAACATGGTTAGTACGAGGTTGAACCGCCATGAACTGCGTCACACTGTGCAATTCTGGCATGGAGTCTGTCGTACAGATGTTGTATGTAAGTTTGGGGTATTGAGTTCCAAGCATCCTCAACCTGGACGCCTAAATCGGGGATGGTCGTGGCTAGAAAGTGACAAAAGAACACCAAGAAGGAGACGTCTGATACCAACGAAATTTATACATAACGGAATACAGAGGATAACGTGATCAAAACATTATGGCAAAATACAGCTGTATTTGCTGGTAAACTGAAAAATAACATTTCCATGTAACATGGTTAGTACGAGGTTGAACCGCCATGAACTGCGTCACACTGTGCAATTCTGGCATGGAGTCTGTCGTACAAATGTTGGATGTAAGTTTGGGGAATTGAGTTCCAAGCATCCTCAACCTGGACGCCTAAATCGGGGATGGTCGTGGCTAGAAAGTGAAAAAAGAACACCAAGAAGGAGACGTCTGATACCAACGAAATTTATACATAACGGAATACAGAGGATAACGTGATCAAAACATTATGGCAAAATACAGCTGTATTTGCTGGTAAACTGAAAAATAACATTTCCATGTAACATGGTTAGTACGAGGTTGAACCGCCATGAACTGCGTCACACTGTGCAATTCTGGCATGGAGTCTGTCGTACAGATGTTGTATGTAAGTTTGGGGTATTGAGTTCCAAGCATCCTCAACCTGGACGCCTAAATCGGGGATGGTCGTGGCTAGAAAGTGAAAAAAGAACACCAAGAAGGAGACGTCTGATACCAACGAAATTTATACATAACGGAATACAGAGGATAACGTGATCAAAACATAATGGCAAAATACAGCTGTATTTGCTGGTAAACTGAAAAATAACATTTCCATGTAACATGGTTAGTACGAGGTTGAACCGCCATGAACTGCGTCACACTGTGCAATTCTGGCATGGAGTCTGTCGTACAGATGTTGGATGGAAGTTTGGGGTATTGAGTTCCAAGCATCCTCAACCTGGACGCCTCAATCGGGGATGGTCGTGGCTAGAAAGTGAAAAAAGAACACCAAGAAGGAGACGTCTGATACCAACGAAATTTATACATAACGGAATACAGAGGATAACGTGATCAAAACATTATGGCAAAATACAGCTGTATTTGCTGGTAAACTGAAAATAACATTTCCATGTAACATGGTTATTACGAGGTTGAACCGCCATGAACTGCGTCACACTGTGCAATTCTGGCATGGAGTCTGTCGTACAGATGTTGGATGTAAGTTTGGGGTATTGAGTTCCAAGCATCCTCAACCTGGACGCCTAAATCGGGGATGGTCGTGGCTAGAGAGTGAAAAAAGAACACCAAGAAGGAGACGTCTGATACCAACGAAATTTATACATAACGGAATACAGAGGATAACGTGATCAAAACATTATGGCAAAATACAGCTGTATTTGCTGGTAAACTGAAAAATAACATTTCCATGTAACATGGTTAGTACGAGGTTGAACCGCCATGAACTGCGTCACACTGAGCAATTCTGGCATGGAGTCTGTCGTACAGATGTTATATGTAAGTTTGGGGTATTGAGTTCCAAGCATCCTCAACCTGGACGCCTCAATCGGGGATGGTTGTGGCTAGAAAGTGAAAAAAGAACACCAAGAAGGAGACGTCTGATACCAACGAAATTTATACATAACGGAATACAGAGGATAACGTGATCAAAACATTATGGCAAAATACAGCTGTATTTGCTGGTAAACTGAAAAATAACATTTCCATGTAACATGGTTAGTACGAGGTTGAACCGCCATGAACTGCGTCACACTGTGCAATTCTGGCATGGAGTCTGTCGTACAGATGTTGGATGTAAGTTTGGGGTATTGAGTTCCAAGCATCCTCAACCTGGACGCCTCAATCGGGGATGGTCGTGGCTGCGGCCGTGGAGACCGGATAAGTCGTTGTCCCATAAAATCCCACACGTGCTCAATGGGGGACAAATCCGGTGAACGTGCAGGCCGTGGAAGTTGGCTCACACCCTGAAGTGCACGTGCCGTGTGTGGGCGTGCGTTATCTTTTGCTGGAAAACACCACGATGAACCGACTTTACAAATTTCACAACAACGGGCTGAATGATGTTGTTGATGTAGGAGGTGCTGTTTAACGTACCCGGTACAAACACTAGTTGGGTACGGAAGTGATAGCTGATCGTTCCCCAAACCAGGTGACGAGGTGTAAGCCCTGTGTGTCGCTGGCGGATGCAAGAAGGGTGGAGATGCTCCCCTGTGCTTCTGCGAACACGCATACGGCCATCGGAGGCCCCCAAGCAGAATCTGCTTTCATCGCTGAACACGACAGATCGCCATTGCGTTCTCCAGTGCAGACGTTGGCGACACCACTGCAGCCGTTCCTGACGGTGGGCTGGAGTCAGAGGTACACATGCCAGAGGCATACGTGCACGTAGTCCTGCATCCAGTAGACGGTTGCGGATTGTTCGCACAGTCACCTCAGGTGCAACGGCAGCTCGGATTTGCGTCGCAGTGGATGTTCTGCTTGACAACGCCGCTCTTCTTACGCGTCGATCGGTCCGCTCATCAGTCCGTCTGTGACTCCCGGTTCCACGTCTTCTCGTGTGGGAATGTTCCTCGGACCATCTACGCCACCATCGTACCACCACCGATACTTCCCGTCCAATTCGCTCCGCAATACGACGATACGACCACCCGGCCTCGAGGAGTCCGACTAGACGACCTCGCTCAAAGTCCGATAACTGCTGAAAATCGTACACGTCTTCCATGTCCAGGCACTGCAGCTTCTTCAGGGTCTCCGCACGTGTCCGTACGCCGACGACTGATTACATTCACTTCGCCGTACTCCTTAAATACCACCGACGATAATTTGCATATTATGCCGTGCTGTGGCGTAAGCGCTCACCGGTTGGTCCCGAAATTAACGTCACACCTACGTAAACTCGACCCCATTAACATATTTAAATTTCATGATCGTCCGCCAATTCGTTCTTGGTGTTCTTTTTTCACTTTCCGTCAGAGTATTTAAAAAAAAATAGAATTGGAGAAATATTTGTAGCATAAAAAGAAACGAAACTTCCTTTTTCATCATAGCCTGAATTTATTAAAATTTGGTTCGGTAAACTAAAATGTCTCAGGGGGGGGGGGGCGAATGGTCGTTTCCGGGAGGGCTTGCCCCCCCCCCCCCCTGGATGTATGCGTGAAAGAAACACTGTCTGGGAAGAATGATTAGAAGCCATCGCTTGGATCGCTGCGCAGTCACCCGTCTCTAATTTAAGGTCACTGGTTCCGGGGGACGGAGAGAGCCAGTTCCGGAAGACAGACACAACATCGCCGCCCCGGTGGCGCAGTGGTCTAAGCGATGGCCTCTGATCATTCGTCCGAACGGGGTCCGGGTTCGAATCCCGGTGAGGCATGGATGTTGTGTTTGTCTTACGGCACTGGCTCTCTCCCTTCCCTGGAACCAGTGACCCTAAATTAGGGACGGGCGACTGCTTATAGCCCATTGAGTTGCTCACGGCGGTCGTTAAACCTTCAATAAAAAAAAAAAAAAAAAAAAACACGACATCAATGCTTCACCGGGACTCGAACCCGAACCCATCTGGGACGAATGATCAGAAGCCACCGCTTAGATCACTGCGCGACACAGGGGCTATTATATTTTCAAAAGTCGTGCTGAAAAAATTAATGACTTTTGTAGTCGAAATTCATTGCCTAAAAGTGTTACGCTGCCTCGATTACATGAAAATTTCCTTTTTTTTTTTTTCGATAAAATTGTCGCTTGACATCGTTCTTCTCGAACGAAATGTGATAATACAATTCCACGGAACAAACAATCTGCTCTCTCTCTCTCTCTCGGTCATGCGCAGTGAGATGTATTCCCGGAACTAATTTTTCCATTTAAATTACAAGGTGTGCTATTTACTGAGTGGTACTTTTACGGTTTTAGTCTGGTTTTTTTTTTTTTTTTTCGTTTTAAAACGCAGATGTCTTTAAGAGCAGCGGTTGCCGAGTCCGATGTGCGCAGACGCTCCGTCGAGGGAGAGGCTTTGCGCACGAGGAGAGAAGGTCGATCTTCGAACATGGCTGCCGTCCTGAGTGTGGTCGTGTCGGTGGTGTTCCTGTGTTGCTGCTATCCCCGACTGGGATTCGGGGCTTCGGTGCCGTCTATTCCCAGCGAAAATGTGGAGGTGACGGAGTGCGAGCTGACCACGCAACGGACACTGACCGTCGTGAAGAGCGACCACTTCCTGGGCCGTACGGGTCGAACGTTGACTGCCGATACGTCATTCGGAGGAGATCGCCTGCCACCTGCTCGGTGACCTTTCTCTTTAACGTCCTTGACCTCGAAGCCAGTGACCAATGTCGTAAGGACTTCCTCGACATCCATGGGGAAAAACTCTGCGGTTCCAAACCCATTGGATTCTCAAGTAAAAATTTTTCTCATTTCGTCTCCAGATACCATGCGGTTTTTACTCTCATTATAAAAGTAGTAATTACGTACCAAATGTTTAATCCCACTTCTTTCTGGGAGAGAGTGTTTTTCATGTCGCAGAAACTCCATCTTCTCCTTTGGGCTAGAACAACTGTTTCTGTTTGCTTCCATAGAAGATTAAGTTATATACAAATAAATCCGCGCTTAATAATTACTTTCGATTACTGGAATCGTCAAAAAAATAATTCTATCTTAGAGTGTCGGTTTTAGCAGTCACATATCTTAACAACTGCTGATCAGAAATCGTGTTCAAACAGCATTTTGTTTTTTTCTTTCAACTTTTAGACCCCCCACCCCACCTCTCTCTCTCTTTCTCTCTCTCTGTATGGATCTTCATGTACCTTTTCCCAATTCGTTCCTTTTTATTTCATCTCACAACTTCCGACTTTTCTCGCTTTCTGTTTTTCACTTTCCCTCTCTCTCTCTCTCTCTCTCTCTCTCTCTCTCTCTCTCTCTTTTACCAATTTGTCCCTTTTTGTTTCATCTCTCCACTTCTCTCGCTTTCTGACTTTCTCCCACTCTTTGTCTCTCCCTGTCTCTCTGTCTGTCTGTCTCTCTCTCTCTCTCTCTCTTTCTCTCTCTCTCTTTTACCAATTTGTCCCTTTTTGTTTCATCTCTCCACTTCTCTCGCTTTCTGACTTTCTCCCACTCTTTGTCTCTCCCTGTCTCTCTGTCTCTCTCTCTCTCTCTCTCTCTCTCTCTCTCTCTCTCTTTTACCAATTTGTCCCTTTTTGTTTCATCTCTCCACTTCTCTCGCTTTCTGACTTTCTCCCACTCTTTGTCTCTCCCTGTCTCTCTGTCTCTCTCTCTCTCTCTCTCTCTCTCTCTCTCTCTCTCTCTCTCTCTCTCTTTTACCAATTTGTCCCTTTTTGTTTCATCTCTCCACTTCTCTCGCTTTCTGACTTTCTCCCACTCTTTGTCTCTCCCTGTCTCTCTGTCTCTCTCTCTCTCTCTCTCTCTCTCTTTTACCAATTTGTCCCTTTTTGTTTTTTTTTATCTCTCCACTTCTCTCGCTTTCTGACTTTCTCCCACTCTTTGTCTCTCCCTGTCTCTCTGTCTCTCTCTCTCTCTCTCTCTCTCTTTACCAATTTGTCCTTTTTAGTTTCATCTCTCCACTTCTCTCGCTTTCTGACTTTCTCCCTCTCTTTGTCTCTCCCTGTCTCTCTCTCTCTCTCTCTCTCTCTCTCTCTCTCTTTTACCAATTTGTCCCTTTTTGTTTCATCTCTCCACTTCTCTCGCTTTCTGACTTTCTCCTACTCTTTGTCTCTCCCTGTCTCTCTGTCTCTCTCTCTCTCTCTCTCTCTCTCTCTCTTTTACCAATTTGTCCCTTTTTGTTTTTTTTATCTCTCCACTTCTCTCGCTTTCTGACTTTCTCCCACTCTTTGTCTCTCCCTGTCTCTCTCTCTCTCTCTCTCTCTCTCTCTCTCTCTCTCTCTCTCTCTCTTTTTACCAATTTGTCCCTTTTAGTTTCATCTCTCCACTTCTCTCGCTTTCTGACTTTCTCCCTCTCTTTGTCTCTCCCTGTCTCTCTCTCTCTCTCTCTCTCTCTCTCTCTCTCTCTCTCTCTCTCTCTCTCTGTATATATCTTCATGCGCCTTTTTTCCAAGTAGTCCCTTTTTATTTTATCTCCACTTCCCTCGCTTTTTGTCTTTCATTCTCTCTCTCTCTCTCTCTCTCTCTCTCTCTCTCTCTCTCTCTCTCTCTCTCTCTCTCTCTCTGTCTTTCCTCAATTTGTCCCTTTTTATTTCATATCTCAACTTCTCTCGCTTTCTGACTTTCTCTCTCTCTGTAAATATATATATATATATATATATATATCTTCATGCGCCTTTTCTCAATTTGTCCTGTTTTATTTCATGTCTCAACTTGTTTAGCTTTCTGACTTTCTCTCTTTTTCTTTGTCTCTCCGTGTCTGTCTGTATTCTCTCTCTCTCTCTCTTCCCAATTGTCCCTATTTATTTCATCTCTCAACTTCTCTCGTTTTCTGACTTTCTCTCTGTCTGTCTGTCTGTCTCTCTCTCTCTCTCTCTCTCTCTCTCTCTCTCTCTCTCTCTCTCTCTCATAGATGTTTTTCTAACTTCCAAACAAACAACCTTCGCTCTGTCTCCCACTATTTTTCTTCATTCCTCATTCTATGCTTTTGAAATCCCTCTCCCCTACTTGTCTGTTTCTTTCTCCTCTCGTTTCACTTTCCCAAATTTTCTTTGTTACACATGTGTGCAATTTTCCTTACTTCGAGGTAACTTCCTTTTTTTTTTTTTATTCTGTGTTTCTGCCTCTCATTTTCACCTTCGTTTCCCTTTCTATCTTTCTTTTTTTCTTTCTCTTGCTTCTCTAGTCTCACCCTGATTTTCGGGTTTCGATTTTTCAATCTTTCTCTCTCATATGTGTTTATATATATTGCTAACCTCGAGATATATTTCTTTCTTCGTCTCTTTCTCTCTGTTCCTGCCTCTTATTCTTTCATTTTTTTCCCTTGTATGCTCTCTTCTCTCTCTGCTCTCCTCTGCTTCTGACTTTCACTTTCTCAATATCTCTGTCATATGTGTTTTTCCTTACGTCCAGACGGAAAAACTTTCTCCCTCCTTTTTAATGCCGTCTCTCTCTCTCTCTCTCTCTCTCTCTCTCTCTCTCTCTCTCTCTCTCTCTCTCTCTCTCTTTTCTGCCTTTCTTCATGTCTGGCTCTTTTCTCATTCTGGCTTCCTTTTTCTCAATATTTCTCCTTCGTACATGCATTTTGTTTACTTCCAAGTAACTTTCCTCCATTCTTTCTCTCTATTCTTGTCTCTCCCATTCTCTCCTTCTTTTCCTCTCTGTCTTTCTTTTTTTGTTCTCACTCACCTCTTCTATCAATTTGGTTTTCAGTTTCTCTCTCTCATTCTCTGTCTCTCTCTCTCTCTCTCTCTCTCTCTCTCTCTCTCTCTCTCATACCACTATATGTTTTCATTTACTTCGAGACAGACTTCTTCGTTTCTCTATGTCTTTCTTCCTCTTCTTTCCTTCACTCCCCTCTTTCTGACTTTCCCCCCTCCCTTTCTCCCAATCTTGTATGCATGCATGTATGTATAATCACTCTTGCTTTCAGACAATGCTCTTTGTTTCTCCGTCTTCAGTGTCTACCACTCTGCTTTCTCACCTTATTTTCCTTTCTGTCTTGTTTCTCCCTGTTTTTCTCTGTGTTTTCCTTCTTCTTTTTTTCTGTTCCTTCTCTCTTCCTTACTTTCACCTTCTTTGTTCTCTCTGCTTTCTTTCTTCCTCTCTGTTTTTATTTCTCCCTTTTTTCTCTCTGTTTCCCCTCTTTATCTCTTTGTCTTTCTTTCGCTGCTTACTCACCTTCTCCCTTTCGCTGACTTATTGAATCTCTTTCTCTCATGCATATTTTTACTTACTTCCAGAAAATGAAACTAAATGCCTGATAGTTAAATTTGCATATTCATCGAACTCACTAACTAGACTTGCTCACATTCTATGGTGTTAATGCGTGCTCTGCAGAAATCGTCTTTAATCCAGTGTTTCCCAACCGCTACCAGTCAGCGAGGTTTTTTCTGCCGGTCCGCTACCAGTCAGCGAGGTTTTGTCAGCGAGGTTTTGTCAGCCGGTCCGCTACCAGTCAGCGAGTTTTTTTCAGCCGGTCAGCTATTAGTCAGCGAGGTTTTTTCTGCCGGTCCGCTATTAGTCAGCGAGGTTTTTTCAGCCGGTCCGCTATTAGTCTGCGAGGTTTTTCCTGCCGGTCCGCTATTAGTCAGCGAGGTTTTTTCTGCCGGTCCGCTATTAGTCAGCGAGGTTTTTTCTGCCGGTCCGCTATTAGTCAGCGAGGTTTTTTCAGCCGGTCCGCTATTAGTCTGCGAGGTTTTTCTTTCCGGTCCGCTATTAGTCAGCGAGGTTTTTTCTGCCGGTCCGCTATTAGTCAGCGAGGTTTTTTCAGCCGGTCCGCTACCAGTCAGCGAGGTTTTTTCAGCCGGTCCGCTATTAGTCAGCGAGGTTTTTTCAGCCGGTCCGCTATTAGTCAGCGAGGTTTTTTCAGCCGGTCCGCTATTAGTCAGCGAGGTTTTTTCAGCCGGTCCGCTATTAGTCAGCGAGGTTTTTTCAGCCGGTCCGCTATTAGTCAGCGAGGTTTTTTCTGCCGGTCCGCTATTAGTCAGCGAAGTTTTTTCAGCCGGTCCGCTACCAGTCAGCAAGGTTTTTTCAGTCGGTCCGCTACCAGTCAGCGAGGTTTTTCAGCCGGTCCGCTATTAGTCAGCCAGGTTTTTTCAGCCGGTCCGCTATTAGTCAGCGAGGTTTTTTCTGCCGGTCCGCTATTAGTCTGCGAGGTTTTTCCTGCCGGTCCGCTATTAGTCAGCGAGGTTTTTTCTGCCGGTCCGCTATTAGTCAGCGAGGTTTTTTCTGCCGGTCCGCTATTAGTCAGCGAGGTTTTTTCTGCCGGTCGGCTAATAGTCTGCGAGGCTTTTTCTTTCCGGTCCGCTATTAGTCAGCGAGGTTTTTTCAGCCGGTCCGCTACCAGTCAGCGAGGTTTTTTCAGCCGGTCCGCTACCAGTCAGCGAGAGTTTTTCAGCCGGTCCGCTATTAGTCAGCGAGGTTTTTTCATCCAGACCGCTATTAGTCAGCGAGGTTTTTTCAGCCGGCCCGCTATTAGTCAACGAGGTTTTTTCTGCCGGTCCGCAACCATTCAGCAAGGTTTTTTCTACTGGTCCGCTAACAGTGGGCGAGGTTTTTTCTGCCGGTCCGTTACCAGTCAGCGAGGTTTTTTCTGCCGGTCCGCTACCAGTCAGCGAGGTTTTTTCTGCCGGTCCGCTACGAGTCAGCGAGGTTTTTCTGCCGGTCCGCTACCAGTCAGTGAGGTTTTTTCTGCCGGTCCGCAACCATTCAGCGAGGATTTTTCTGCCGGTCTGCAACCATTCAGCGAAGTTTTTTCTACTGTCCGGTAACAGTCAGTGAGATTTTTTCTGCCGGTCAGCTACCAGTCAGCGAGGATTTTTCTGCCGGTCTGCAACCATTCAGCGGGGTTTTTTTCTACTGGTCCGCTAACAGTCAGCGAGGTTTTTTTCTGCCGATCCGCTACCAGTCAGCGAGGTTTTTTCTGCCGGTCCGCTACCAGTCAGCGAGGTTTTTTCTGCCGGTCCGCTACCAGTCAGCGAGGTTTTTTCTGCCGGTCCGCTACCAGTGAGCGAGGTATCTTCTGCCGGTTCGCTACCAGTCAGCGAAGTTTTTTCTTCCGGTCCCCGAGAAACGAGTGAGTTTGTTTATTTTTCACTTTTTTTGAATCGAAATGGAGTCAGAGTAAGAGGAAATCTAGATCTAAAATCTTTTTGAATACCTGTCGTGGAAGATTAAAGGAAGCTTAGATCGGTAATCTCTTCACAGAAGTTATGAACTCATGTGGGCCAGAGATGGATACGGGTCACGGGTCAGCTGATTACCGGGTCGGCAATTTCTTGCGGGTCAAAGTGTTCCTGACCGGAATTCGACTTGGTTTGATTTTCGCTATATGTTTGAAAAGAATAATATTACTTCAAAGAACACATGTTTTAAATAATACTTCAGAGCTGCAAAGTATGATCCAGGAACTTGCTGATAAGGGTAAAGAAATGGGATTAAAAATGAACTTTCAGAAGACAAAACTGACGTACAACGCACGCTTTCACAAGGAATGAAGTTTTAACAATTGGTGGGGAAAAGCTGGAAGTAACCGATACCTACATTTACCTTGGACAACAGATACTACACTGTGCAAATTAATTGGGACAAAGTAAAAAATCACTCTTTTTTTCCAAAACTATGCCTTTATATCATTCTATGCCTTGATATGCACTGATAAATACCTATATTAGTATGAAGTATGTCCTCCATTAGCAGAAATGACCTCTCGAATTCGTTTTGGCATTGACTCCACTAATTGAGTGCATATATTTTTGACTTCATAAACCACACTTTTATAGCATTCGTTATCATGCGTTCTTTGGTTGTACAGTCCATTTTACCTAAACGTCTCTTCAAAATATTCCACAAGTTTTCTATGGGATTTAAGTCTGGTCAATTTCCAGGCCAATCAAGCAAATTAATTTGATTTTCCAGCTTGACCAATTTCGAATTGTGACATGGGGCCAAGTCATGGTGAAATGTCCCGTCAAAAGTTTGCAAGAATGGAACAATCCTACGTTGTAATATTTCTACGTACTTGGCTGAATATCTTGAACAGGAACTAAGCTTCCAGTGCCATTTGATGTGAAAAAACCCCAAAACATCTGTTTCAGAGGGTGTTTTACAGTTTGTTTGACATCCTCAGGTCTTAAGTTGCTTCGTCTAACGACATTTGCTTGGTAACCCTGCACAAATAAATGAGTTTCATCACTGAAAAGTACCTTTTTCCAGTCGTCAGCATCCCAAGATTTATATTTTTTAGGCCCATGCTAAATGTTATCTTCACTTTCGCATTGAAATATTTTTTTCGTTGGTCTTCTTGCCTTCCGGCCAACTTCCAGAAGCCTACGGTGTACAGTTGAACCACTAACATCACAACCACTAGCCAATAAATCTCTTTGAAGGTCGGTGCTTGTTTTTTTTTTTTTTTTGGATTCATTTTACTATTTCTGATTAGATATTTATCGGTTCGTGGAGTTGTTTTTCGTTTCCATCCACATTTACTTCTCCTTTTTGGAGACGATGATCCAGATGCATTGTATCGCGTAAGAAGTCTTGATACACTTGATTTGCCTACACCAACTGCAGAGGCGATATCTCTCACTGTCATAGAAGTGTGATCCTTAAGATCAATTATTTTGCACGCTTCCTTTAGAAAATATCCATTTTTCAATCAACGTACTCAGAGAAAGCAAAAACTAAAATCCACCTGTTACGCACGAAAGCTCACAACTGAAGCTGAAGTGCCTATTTCCTGTTTAAAACCGGTCAAACCTCATTCTTACTATCACTTTCTAACAGTCACACCACCTCACAGCTGATAAAACCGGTTTACGTGGGTTTCCGACATCAACTGGAGATCACATTACAATTCTGAGAATAAAATAGCTTGTCCCAATTAATTTGCGCGTTATAGTATAAAGCAAGGGTCACATTAATGAAAAAATTAATCGACGTATAAAACTTGGTTGGAGAGCTTTTGGAAGAAACATTACAATTTTCAAGAGCAATGTGCCATTATGTCTTAAAAGAAAAGTGTTCAATCAATGCATCCTTTCAGTGCTTACGTACTGAGCAGAGACGTGGATCTTAACTAACAAGTTAGTAAAATCATGCAATGCATTGATAACGATACGTTTTCCAACATACTAGAAATCACGCGCAGACAAAACCATCTTCCTACCCTGACTATTGATTATTTCAGTATACAACCGGAACAACATACAAATTTTGTCGTAATAGAATTATTTTTACTCAAGTTATGAGGAAAATGGCTGTGGAATGAATCTCGCTCCTGTGCCCTGACCTTTGACCCCATTTCGATGATATTAAACAGAATCGGTTCAGTATACCTCCGGAACAACATACTAAAGTTTTGTCGCAATAGAATTATTTTTACTCAAGTTATGAGGAAAATGGCTGTGGAATGAATCTCGCTCCTGTGCCCTGACCTTTGACCCCCTTTCGATGATATTCAGCAGAATTCGTTCAGTATATCTCCGGAACAACATACTAATGTTTTGTCGCAATAGAATTATTTTTACTCAAGTTATGAGGATAATGGCTGTGGAATGAATCTTGATCCTGTGCCCTGACCTTTGACCCCTTTCGATGATATTCAGCAGAATTCGTTCAGTATATCTCCGGAACAACATACTAATGTTTTGTCGCAATAGAATTATTTTTACTAAAGTTATGAGAATAATGGCTGCGGAATGAATCTTGATCCTGTGCCCTGACCTTTGACCCCATTTCGATGATATTCAACAGAATTGGTTGGGTATATCTCCGGAACAACATACTAAAGTTTTGTCGCAATAGAAATATTTTTACTCAAGTTATGAGGATAATGGCTGTGGAATGAATCTCGCTCCTGTGCCCTGACCTTTGACCCCGTTTTGATGATATTAAACAGAATTGGTTCACTATACCTCCGGAACAACATACTAAAGTTTCGTCGCAATAAAATCATTTTTAGTCAAGTTATGAGGATAATGGCTGTGGAATAAATCTCGCTCCTGTGCCCTGACCTTTGACCCAGTTTTGATGATATTAAACAGAATTGGTTCAGTATACCTCCGGAACAACATACTAAAGTTTTGTCGCAATAGAATTATTTTTACTCAAGTTATTAGGATAATGGCTGTGGAATAAATATCGCTCCTGTGCTCTGACCTTTGACCCGGTTTTGATGATATTAAACAGAATTGGTTCAGTATACCTCCGGAACAACATACTAAAGTTTTGTCGCAATAGAAGCATTTTAGTCAAGTTATGAGGAGAATGGTTGTGGAATAAATCTCGCTATTGTGCCCTGACCTTTCACCCCGTTCTGATGATATTGAACAGAATTGGTCCAGTATACCTCCGGAACAACATACTAAAGTTTCGTCGCAATAAAAGCATTTTTAGTCAAGTTATGAGGATAATGGCTGTGGAATGAATCTTGATAATGTGCCCTGAACTTTGACCCCGTTTCGATGATATTAAACAGAATGGGTTCAATATATCTCCGGAACAACATACTAAGGTTTTGTCGCAATAGAATTATTTTTACTCAAGTTATGAGGATAATGGCCGTGGAATGAATCTTGATCCTGTGCCCTGACCTTTGACCCCCTTTCGATGATATTCAGCAGAATTCGTTCAGTATATCTCCGGAAAAACATACTAATGTTTTGTCGCAATAGAATTATTTTTACTAAAGTTATGAGAATAATGGCTGCGGAATGAATCTTGATCCTGTGCCCTGACCTTTGACCCCATTTCGATGATATTAAACAGAATTGGTTGGGTATATCTCCGGAACAACACACTAACGTTTTGACGCAATAGAATTATTTTTACTCAAGTTATGAGGATAATGGCTGTGGAATGAATCTTGATCCTGTGCCCTGACCTTTGACCCCATTTCGATGATATTCAACAGAATTGGTTGGGTATATCTCCGGAACAACACACTAAAGTTTTGTCGCAATAGAATTATTTTTACTAAAGTTATGAGAATAATGGCTGCGGAATGAATCTTGATCCTGTGCCCTGACCTTTGACCCCATTTCGATGATATTCAACAGAATTGGTTGGGTATATCTCCGGAACAACACACTAAAGTTTTGTCGCAATAGAATTATTTTTACTCAAGTTATGAGGATAATGGCTGTGGAATGAATCTCGCTCCTGTGCCCTGACCTTTGACCCCGTTTTGATGATATTAAGCAGAATTGGTTCAGTATACCTCCGGAACAACATACTAAAGTTTCGTCGCAATAAAAGCATTTTTAGTCAAGTTATGAGAATAATGGCTGCGGAATGAATCTTGATCCTGTGCCCTGACCTTTGACCCCATTTCGATGATATTCAACAGAATTGGTTCAGTATACCTCCGGAACAACATACTAAAGTTTTGTCGCAATAAAAGCATTTTTAGTCAAGTTATGAGGATAATGGCTATGGAATAAATCTCGCTCCTGTGCCCTGACCTTTGACCCTATTTCGATGATATTAAACAGAATTGGTTCAGTATATCTCCGGAACAACATACTAATGTTTTGTCGCTATAGAATTATTTTTACTCAAGTTATCAGGAAAATGGCTGTGGAATGAATCTCGCTCCTGTGCCCTGACCTTTGACCCCCTTTCGATGATATTCAGCAGAATTGGTTCAGTATATCTCCGGAACAACATACTAATGTTTTGTCGCAATAGAATTATTTTTACTAAAGTTATGAGAATAATGGCTGCGGAATGAATCTTGATCCTGTGCCCTGACCTTTGACCCCATTTCGATTATATTCAACAGAATTGGTTGGGTATATCTCCGGAACAACACACTAAAGTTTTGTCGCAATAGAATTATTTTTACTCAAGTTATGAGGATAATGGCTGTGGAATGAATCCCGATCCTGTGCCCTGAACTTTGACCCCGTTACGATGATATTAAACAGAATGGGTTCGGTATATCTCCGGAACAACATACTAAAGTTTTGTTGTAATAGAATTATTTTTACTCAAGTTATAAGGATAATGGCTGCGGAATGATTCTTGATCCTGTGCCCTGACCTTTGACCCCATTTCGATGATATTAAACAGAATTGGTTGAGTATATCTCCGGAACAAGATACTAAAGTTTTGTCGCAATAGAATTATTTTTACTAAAGTTATGAGAATAATGGCTGCGGAATGAATCTTGATCCTGTGCCCTGACCTTTGACCCCATTTCGATGATATTCAACAGAATTGGTTGGGTATATCTCCGGAACAACATACTAAAGTTTTGTCGCAATAGAAATATTTTTACTCAAGTTATGAGGATAATGGCTGTGGAATGAATCTCGCTCCTGTGCCCTGACCTTTGACCCCGTTTTGATGATATTAAGCAGAATTGGTTCACTATACCTCCGGAACAACATACTAAAGTTTCGTCGCAATAAAATCATTTTTAGTCAAGTTATGAGGATAATGGCTGTGGAATAAATCTCGCTCCTGTGCCCTGACCTTTGACCCAGTTTTGATGATATTAAACAGAATTGGTTCAGTATACCTCCGGAACAACATACTAAAGTTTTGTCGCAATAGAATTATTTTTACTCAAGTTATTAGGATAATGGCTGTGGAATAAATATCGCTCCTGTGCTCTGACCTTTGACCCGGTTTTGATGATATTAAACAGAATTGGTTCAGTATACCTCCGGAACAACATACTAAAGTTTTGTCGCAATAGAAGCATTTTAGTCAAGTTATGAGGAGAATGGTTGTGGAATAAATCTCGCTATTGTGCCCTGACCTTTCACCCCGTTCTGATGATATTGAACAGAATTGGTCCAGTATACCTCCGGAACAACATACTAAAGTTTCGTCGCAATAAAAGCATTTTTAGTCAAGTTATGAGGATAATGGCTGTGGAATGAATCTTGATAATGTGCCCTGAACTTTGACCCCGTTTCGATGATATTAAACAGAATGGGTTCAATATATCTCCGGAACAACATACTAAGGTTTTGTCGCAATAGAATTATTTTTACTCAAGTTATGAGGATAATGGCCGTGGAATGAATCTTGATCCTGTGCCCTGACCTTTGACCCCCTTTCGATGATATTCAGCAGAATTCGTTCAGTATATCTCCGGAAAAACATACTAATGTTTTGTCGCAATAGAATTATTTTTACTAAAGTTATGAGAATAATGGCTGCGGAATGAATCTTGATCCTGTGCCCTGACCTTTGACCCCATTTCGATGATATTAAACAGAATTGGTTGGGTATATCTCCGGAACAACACACTAACGTTTTGACGCAATAGAATTATTTTTACTCAAGTTATGAGGATAATGGCTGTGGAATGAATCTTGATCCTGTGCCCTGACCTTTGACCCCATTTCGATGATATTCAACAGAATTGGTTGGGTATATCTCCGGAACAACACACTAAAGTTTTGTCGCAATAGAATTATTTTTACTAAAGTTATGAGAATAATGGCTGCGGAATGAATCTTGATCCTGTGCCCTGACCTTTGACCCCATTTCGATGATATTCAACAGAATTGGTTGGGTATATCTCCGGAACAACACACTAAAGTTTTGTCGCAATAGAATTATTTTTACTCAAGTTATGAGGATAATGGCTGTGGAATGAATCTCGCTCCTGTGCCCTGACCTTTGACCCCGTTTTGATGATATTAAGCAGAATTGGTTCAGTATACCTCCGGAACAACATACTAAAGTTTCGTCGCAATAAAAGCATTTTTAGTCAAGTTATGAGAATAATGGCTGCGGAATGAATCTTGATCCTGTGCCCTGACCTTTGACCCCATTTCGATGATATTCAACAGAATTGGTTCAGTATACCTCCGGAACAACATACTAAAGTTTTGTCGCAATAAAAGCATTTTTAGTCAAGTTATGAGGATAATGGCTATGGAATAAATCTCGCTCCTGTGCCCTGACCTTTGACCCTATTTCGATGATATTAAACAGAATTGGTTCAGTATATCTCCGGAACAACATACTAATGTTTTGTCGCTATAGAATTATTTTTACTCAAGTTATCAGGAAAATGGCTGTGGAATGAATCTCGCTCCTGTGCCCTGACCTTTGACCCCCTTTCGATGATATTCAGCAGAATTGGTTCAGTATATCTCCGGAACAACATACTAATGTTTTGTCGCAATAGAATTATTTTTACTAAAGTTATGAGAATAATGGCTGCGGAATGAATCTTGATCCTGTGCCCTGACCTTTGACCCCATTTCGATTATATTCAACAGAATTGGTTGGGTATATCTCCGGAACAACACACTAAAGTTTTGTCGCAATAGAATTATTTTTACTCAAGTTATGAGGATAATGGCTGTGGAATGAATCCCGATCCTGTGCCCTGAACTTTGACCCCGTTACGATGATATTAAACAGAATGGGTTCGGTATATCTCCGGAACAACATACTAAAGTTTTGTTGTAATAGAATTATTTTTACTCAAGTTATAAGGATAATGGCTGCGGAATGATTCTTGATCCTGTGCCCTGACCTTTGACCCCATTTCGATGATATTAAACAGAATTGGTTGAGTATATCTCCGGAACAAGATACTAAAGTTTTGTCGCAATAGAATTATTTTTACTCAAGTTATGAGGATAATGGCTGTGGAATGAATCTTGATCCTGTGCCCTGAACTTTGACCCCGTTTCGATGATATTAAACAGAATGGGTTCAGTATATCTCCGGAACAACATACTAAAGTTTTGTTGCAATAGAGTTATTTTTACTCAAGTTATGAGGATAAAGGCTGCGGAATGAATCTCGCTCCTGTGCCCTGACCTTTGACCCCATTTCGATGATATTAAACAGAATTGGTTCAGTATACCTCCGGAACAACATACTAAAGTTTTGTCCAATAAAAGCATTGTAGTCAAGTTATAAGGATAATGGCTGTGGAATAAATCTCGCTCCTGTGTCCTGACCTTTGACCCCATTTCAATGATATTAAACAGAATTGGTTCAGTACATCTCCGGAACAACATATTAATGTTTTGTCGCTATAGAATTATTTTTACTCAAGTTATGAGGATAATGGCTGTGGAATGAATCTTAATCCTGTGCCCTGAACTTTGACCCCGTTTCGATGATATTGAACAGAATGGGTTCAGTATACCTCCGGAACAACATACTAAAGTTTTGTCGCAATAAAAGCATTGTAGTCAAGTTATAAGGATAATGGCTGTGGAATAAATCTCGCTCCTGTGTCCTGACCTTTGACCCCATTTCAATGATATTAAACAGAATTGATTCAGTATATCTCCGGAACAACATACTAATGTTTTGTCGCTATAGAATTATTTTTACTCAAGTTATGAGGATAATGGCTGTGGAATGAATCTTGATCCTGTGCCCTGACCTTTGACCTCGTTTCGATGATATTACACAGAATTGGTTCAGTATACCTCCGGAACAACATACTAAAATTTTGTCTCAATAGAAGCATTTTTAGTCAAGTTATGAGGATAAGGGCTGTGGAATAAATCTCGCTCTTGTGCCCTGACCTTTGACCCAGTTTTGATGATATTAAACAGAATTGGTTCAGTATACCTCCGGAACAACATACTAACGTTTTGTCGCAATAGAATTATTTTTACTCAAGTTATGAGGATAATGGCTGTGGAATAAATCTCGCTCCTGTGCCCTGACCTTTGACCCCGTTCTGATGATATTGAACAGAATTGGTTCAGTATACCTCCGGAACAACATACTAAAGTTTTGTCGCAATAAAAGCATTTTTAGTCAAGTTATGAGGATAATGGCTGTGGAATAAATTTCGCTCCTGTGCCCTGACCTTTGACCCCATTTCGATGATATTAAACAGAATTGGTTCAGTATATCTCCGGAACAACATACTAAAGTTTTGTCGCAATAGAATTATTTTTACTCAAGTTATGAGGATAATGGCTGTGGAATGAATCTTGATCCTGTGCCCTGACCTTTGACCCCATTTCGATGATATTCAACAGAATTGGTTGGGTATATCTCCGGAACAACACACTAAAGTTTTGTCGCAATAGAATTATTTTTACTCAAGTTATGAGGATAATGGCTGTGGAATGAATCTCGCTCATGTGCCCTGAACTTTGACCCCGTTTCGATGATATTAAGCAGAATTGGTTCAGTATACCTCCGGAACAACATACTAAAGTTTTGTCGCAATAGAAGCGTTTTTAGTCAAGTTATGAGAATAATGGCTGTGGAATGAATCTTGATCGTGTGCCCTGACCTTTGACCCCGTTTTGATGATATTAAACAGAATGGGTACAGTATATCTCCGGAACAACATACTAATGTTTTGTCGCAATAGAATTATGTTTACTCAAGTTATGAGGATAATGGCTGTGGATTGAATCTTGATCCTGTGCCCTGACCTTTGACCCCGTTTCGATGATATTAAACAGAATGGGTTCAGTATATCTTTGGAACAACATACTAATGTTTTGTCGCAATAGAATTATTTTTACTCAAGTTATGAGGATAATTGCTGTGGAATGAATCTTGATCCTGTGCCCTGAACTTTGACCCAGTTTCGGAGATATTAAACAGAATGGGTTCAGTATATCTCCGGAACAACATACTAAAGTTTTGTTGCAATAGAGTTATTTTTACTCAAGTTATGAGGATAAAGGCTGCGGAATAAATCTCGCTCCTGTGTCCTGACCTTTGACCCTATTTCGATGATATTAAACAGAATTGGTTCAGTATTGCTCCGGAACAACATACCAATGTTTTGTCGCTATAGAATTATTTTTACTCAAGTTATGAGGATAATGGCTGTGGAATGAATCTTGATCCTGTGCCCTGACCTTTGACCCCGTTTCGATGATATTAAACAGAATGGGTTCAGTATACCTCCGGAAACACATACTAAAATTTTGTCGCAAAAGAAGCATTTTTAGTCAAGTTATGAGGATAAGGGCTGTGGAATAAATCTCGCTCCTGTGCCCTGACCTTTGACCCAGTTTTGATCATATTAAAAAGAATTGGTTCAGTATACCTCCGAAACAACATACTAAAGTTTTGTCGCAATAAAAGCATTTTAGTCAAGTTATGAGGAGAATGGCTGTAGAATAAATCTCGGTCCTGTGCCCTGACCTTTGACCCCGTTCTGATGATATTGAACAGAATTGGTTCAGTATACCTCCGGAACAACATACTAAAGTTTTGTCGCAATAAAAGCATTTTTAGTCAAGTTATGAGGATAATGGCTATGGAATAAATCTCGCTCCTGTGCCCTGACCTTTGACCCTATTTCGATGATATTAAACAGAATTGGTTCAGTATTGCTCCGGAACAACATACCAATGTTTTGTCGCTATAGAATTATTTTTACTCAAGTTATGAGGATAATGGCTGTGGAATGAATCTTGATCCTGTGCCCTGAACTTTGACCCCGTTTCGATGATATTGAACAGAATGGGTTCAGTATATCTCCGGAACAACATATTAATGTTTTGTCGCAATAGAAATATTTTTACTCAAGTTATGAGGATAATGGCTGTGGAATGAATCTTGATCCTGTGCCCTGACCTTTGACCCCGTTTCGATGATATTAAACAGAATGGGTTCAGTATACCTCCGGAACAACATACTAAAGTTTTGTCGCAAAAGAAGCATTTTTAGTCAAGTTATGAGGATAAGGGCTGTGGAATAAATCTCGCTCCTGTGCCCTGACCTTTGACCCGGTTTTGATGATATTAAAAAGAATTGGTTCAGTATACCTCCGAAACAACATACTAAAGTTTTGTCGCAATAAAAGCATTTTAGTCAAGTTATGAGGAGAATGGCTGTAGAATAAATCTCGGTCCTGTGCCCTGACCTTTGACCCCGTTCTGATGATATTGAACAGAATTGGTTCAGTATACCTCCGGAACAACATACTAAAGTTTTGTCGCAATAAAAGCATTTTTAGTCAAGTTATGAGGATAATGGCTATGGAATAAATCTCGCTCCTGTGCCCTGACCTTTGACCCTATTTCGATGATATTAAACAGAATTGGTTCAGTATATCTCCGGAACAACATACTAATGTTTTGTCGCTATAGAATTATTTTTACTCAAGTTATGAGGATAATGGCTGTGGAATGAATCTTGATCCTGTGCCCTGAACTTTGACCCCGTTTCGATGATATTGAACAGAATGGGTTCAGTATATCTCCGGAACAACATATTAATGTTTTGTCGCAATAGAAATATTTTTACTCAAGTTATGAGGATAATGGCTGTGGAATGAATCTTGATCCTGTGCCCTGACCTTTGACCCCGTTTCGATGATATTAAACAGAATGGGTTCAGTATACCTCCGGAACAACATACTAAAGTTTTGTCGCAAAAGAAGCATTTTTAGTCAAGTTATGAGGATAAGGGCTGTGGAATAAATCTCGCTCCTGTGCCCTGACCTTTGACCCAGTTTTGATGATATTAAAAAGAATTGGTTCAGTATACCTCCGAAACAACATACTAAAGTTTTGTCGCAATAAAAGCATTTTAGTCAAGTTATGAGGAGAATGGCTGTAGAATAAATCTCGCTCCTGTGCCCTGACCTTTGACCCCGTTCTGATGATATTGAACAGAATTGGTTCAGTATACCTCCGGAACAACATACTAAAGTTTTGTCGCAATAAAAGCATTTTTAGTCAAGTTATGAGGATAATGGCTATGGAATAAATCTCGCTCCTGTGCCCTGACCTTTGACCCTATTTCGATGATATTAAACAGAATTGGTTCAGTATATCTCCGGAACAACATACTAATGTTTTGTCGCTATAGAATTATTTTTACTCAAGTTATGAGGATAATGGCTGTGGAATGAATCTTGATCCTGTGCCCTGAACTTTGACCCCGTTTCGATGATATTGAACAGAATGGGTTCAGTATATCTCCGGAACAACATATTAATGTTTTGTCGCAATAGAAATATTTTTACTCAAGTTATGAGGATAATGGCTGTGGAATGAATCTTGATCCTGTGCCCTGACCTTTGACCCCGTTTCGATGATATTAAACAGAATGGGTTCAGTATACCTCCGGAACAACATACTAAAGTTTTGTCGCAAAAGAAGCATTTTTAGTCAAGTTATGAGGATAAGGGCTGTGGAATAAATCTCGCTCCTGTGCCCTGACCTTTGACCCAGTTTTGATGATATTAAAAAGAATTGGTTCAGTATACCTCCGAAACAACATTCTAAAGTTTTGTCGCAATAAAAGCATTTTTAGTCAAGTTATGAGGAGAATGGCTGTAGAATAAATCTCGGTCCTGTGCCCTGACCTTTGACCCCGTTCTGATGATATTGAACAGAATTGGTTCAGTATACCTCCGGAACAACATACTAAAGTTTTGTCGCAATAAAAGCATTTTTAGTCAAGTTATGAGGATAATGGCTATGGAATAAATCTCGCTCCTGTGCCCTGACCTTTGACCCTATTTCGATGATATTAAACAGAATTGGTTCAGTATATCTCCGGAACAACATACTAATGTTTTGTCGCTATAGAATTATTTTTACTCAAGTTATGAGGATAATGGCTGTGGAATGAATCTTGATCCTGTGCCCTGAACTTTGACCCCGTTTCGATGATATTGAACAGAATGGGTTCAGTATATCTCCGGAACAACATATTAATGTTTTGTCGCAATAGAAATATTTTTACTCAAGTTATGAGGATAATGGCTGTGGAATGAATCTTGATCCTGTGCCCTGACCTTTGACCCCGTTTCGATGATATTAAACAGAATGGGTTTAGTATACCTCCGGAACAACATACTAAAGTTTTGTCGCAAAAGAAGCATTTTTAGTCATGTTATGAGGATAAGGGCTGTGGAATAAATCTCGCTCCTGTGCCCTGACCTTTGACCCAGTTTTGATGATATTAAAAAGAATTGGTTCAGTATACCTCCGAAACAACATACTAAAGTTTTGTCGCAATAAAAGCATTTTAGTCAAGTTATGAGGAGAATGGCTGTAGAATAAATCTCGCTCCTGTGCCCTGACCTTTGACCCCGTTCTGATGATATTGAACAGAATTGGTTCAGTATACCTCCGGAACAACATACTAAAGTTTTGTCGCAATAAAAGCATTTTTAGTCAAGTTATGAGGATAATGGCTATGGAATAAATCTCGCTCCTGTGCCCTGACCTTTGACCCTATTTCGATGATATTAAACAGAATTGGTTCAGTATATCTCCGGAACAACATACTAATGTTTTGTCGCTATAGAATTATTTTTACTCAAGTTATGAGGATAATGGCTGTGGAATGAATCTTGATCCTGTGCCCTGAACTTTGACCCCGTTTCGATGATATTGAACAGAATGGGTTCAGTATATCTCCGGAACAACATATTAATGTTTTGTCGCAATAGAAATATTTTTACTCAAGTTATGAGGATAATGGCTGTGGAATGAATCTTGATCCTGTGCCCTGACCTTTGACCCCGTTTCGATGATATTAAACAGAATGGGTTCAGTATACCTCCGGAACAACATACTAAAGTTTTGTCGCAAAAGAAGCATTTTTAGTCAAGTTATGAGGATAAGGGGTGTGGAATAAATCTCGCTCCTGTGCCCTGACCTTTGACCCAGTTTTGATGATATTAAAAAGAATTGGTTCAGTATACCTCCGAAACAACATTCTAAAGTTTTGTCGCAATAAAAGCATTTTAGTCAAGTTATGAGGAGAATGGCTGTAGAATAAATCTCGGTCCTGTGCCCTGACCTTTGACCCCGTTCTGATGATATTGAACAGAATTGGTTCAGTATACCTCCGGAACAACATACTAAAGTTTTGTCGCAATAAAAGCATTTTTAGTCAAGTTATGAGGATAATGGCTATGGAATAAATCTCGCTCCTGTGCCCTGACCTTTGACCCTATTTCGATGATATTAAACAGAATTGGTTCAGTATATCTCCGGAACAACATACTAATGTTTTGTCGCTATAGAATTATTTTTACTCAAGTTATGAGGATAATAACTGTGGAATGAATCTTGATCCTGTGCCCTGAACTTTGACCCCGTTTCGATGATATTGAACAGAATGGGTTCAGTATATCTCCGGAACAACATATTAATGTTTTGTCGCAATAGAAATATTTTTACTCAAGTTATGAGGATAATGGCTGTGGAATGAATCTTGATCCTGTGCCCTGACCTTTGACCCCGTTTCGATGATATTAAACAGAATGGGTTCAGTATACCTCCGGAACAACATACTAAAGTTTTGTCGCAAAAGAAGCATTTTTAGTCAAGTTATGAGGATAAGGGCTGTAGAATAAATCTCGCTCCTTTGCCCTGACCTTTGACCCAGTTTTGATGATATTAAAAAGAATTGGTTCAGTATACCTCCGAAACAACATACTAAAGTTTTGTCGCAATAAAAGCATTGTAGTCAAGTTACAAGGATAATGGCTGTGGAATAAATCTCGCTCCTGTGTCCTGACCTTTGACCCCATTTCGATGATATTAAACAGAATTGGTTCAGTATATCTCCGGAACAACATACTAATGTTTTGTCGCAATAGAATTATTTTTACTCAAGTTATGAGGATAATGGCTGTGGAATGAATCTTGATCCTGTGCCCTGACCTTTGACCCCGTTTCGATGATATTAAACAGAATGGGTTCAGTATATCTCCGGAACAACATACTAATGTTTTGTCGCAATAAAATTATTTTTAGTCAAGTTATGAGGATAATGGCTGTAGAATAAATCTTGGTCCTGTGCCCTGACCTTTGACCCAGTTTCGATGATATTAAACAGAATGGGTTCAGTATATCTCCGGAACAACATACTAAAGTTTTGTCGCAATAAAAGCATTTTTAGTCAAGTTATGAGGATAATGGCTATGGAATAAATCTCGCTCCTGTGCCCTGACCTTTGACCCTTTCGATGATATTAAACAGAATTGGTTCAGTATATCTCCGGAACAACATACTAATGTTTTGTCGCAATAGAATTATTTTTACTCAAGTTATGAGGATAATGGTTGTGGAATGAATCTTGATCCTGTGCCCTGAACTTTGACCCCGTTTTGATGATATTAAACAGAATGGGTTCAATATATCTCCGGAACAACATACTAATGTTTTATCGCAATAGAATTATTTTTACTCAAGTTATGAGGATAATGGCTGTGGAATGAACCTTAAACCTGTGCCCTGACCTTTGACCCCGTTTCGATGATATTAAACAGAATGGGTTCAGTATATCTCCGGAACAACACACTAAAGTTTTGTCGCAATAGAATTATTTTTACTCAAGTTATGAGGATAATGGCTGTGGAATGAATCTTGATCCTGTGCCCTGAACTTTGACCCAGTTTCGGTGATATTAAACTGAATGGGTTCAGTATATCTCCGGAACAACATACTAATGCTTTGTCGCAATAGAATTATTTTTACTTCAAGTTATGAGGATAATGGCTGTGGAATGAACCTTAAACCTGTGCCCTGACCTTTGACCCCGTTTCGATGATATTAAACAGAATGTGTTCAGTATATTTCCGGAACAACATACTAAAGTTTTGTCGCAATAGAATTATTTTTACTCAAGTTATGAGGATAATGGCTGTGGAATGAATCTTGATCCTGTGCCCTGAACTTTGACCCAGTTTCGGTGATATTAAACAGAATGGGTTCAGTATATCTCCGGAACAACATACTAAAGTTTTGTCGCAATAAAAGCATTTTTAGTCAAGTTATGAGGATAATGGCTATGGAATAAATCTCGCTCCTGTGCCCTGACCTTTGACCCTTTCGATGATATTAAACAGAATTGGTTCAGTATATCTCCGGAACAACATACTAATGTTTTGTCGCAATAGAATTATTTTTACTCAAGTTATGAGGATAATGGTTGTGGAATGAATCTTGATCCTGTGCCCTGAACTTTGACCCCGTTTTGATGATATTAAACAGAATGGGTTCAGTATATCTCCGGAACAACATACTAATGTTTTATCGCAATAGAATTATTTTTACTCAAGTTATGAGGATAATGGCTGTGGAATGAACCTTAAACCTGTGCCCTGACCTTTGACCCCGTTTCGATGATATTAAACAGAATGTGTTCAGTATATCTCCGGAACAACACACTAAAGTTTTGTCGCAATAGAATTATTTTTACTCAAGTTATGAGGATAATGGCTGTGGAATGAATCTTGATCCTGTGCCCTGAACTTTGACCCAGTTTCGGTGATATTAAACAGAATTGGTTCAGTATATCTCCGGAACAACATACTAATGTTTTGTCGCAATAGAATTATTTTTACTCAAGTTATGAGGATAATGGCTGTGGAATGAATCTTAAACCTGTGCCTGACCTTTGACCCCGTTTCGATGATATTAAACAGAATGGGTTCAGTATATCTCCCGGAACAACATACTAATGTTTTGTCGCAATAGAATTATTTTTACTCAAGTTATGAGGATAATGGCTGTGGGAATGAATCTTGATCCTGTGCCCTGAACTTTGACCCAGTTTCGGTGATATTAAACAGAATGGGTTCAGTATATCTCCCGGAACAACATACTAATGTTTTGTCGCAATAGAATTATTTTTACTCAAGTTATGAGGATAATGGCTGTGGAATGAACCTTGATCCTGTGCCCTGACCTTTGACCCTGTTTCGATGATATTAAACAGAATGGGTTCAGTATATCTCCGGAACAACATACTAATGTTTTGTCGCAATAGAAGTATTTTTACTCAAGTTATGAGGATAATGGCTGTGGAATGAATCTCGCTCCTGTGCCCTGACCTTTGACCCGGTTTCGATGATATTAAACAGAATTGGTTCAGTATATCTCCGGAACAACATACTAATGTTTTGTCGCAATAGAATTATTTTTACTCAAGTTATGAGGATAATGGTTGTGGAATGAATCTTGATCCTGTGCCCTGAACTTTGACCCCGTTTTGATGATATTAAACAGAATGGGTTCAGTATATCTCCGGAACAACATACTAATGTTTTATCGCAATAGAATTATTTTTACTCAAGTTATGAGGATAATGGCTGTGGAATGAACCTTAAACCTGTGCCCTGACCTTTGACCCCGTTTCGATGATATTAAACAGAATGTGTTCAGTATATCTCCCGGAACAACACACTAAAGTTTTGTCGCAATAGAATTATTTTTACTCAAGTTATGAGGATAATGGCTGTGGAATGAATCTTGATCCTGTGCCCTGAACTTTGACCCAGTTTCGATGATATTAAACAGAATGGGTTCAGTATATCTCCGGAACAACATACTAATGTTTTGTCGCAATAGAATTGTTTTTACTCAAGTTATGAGGATAATGGCTGTGGAATGAATCTTGATCCTGTGCCCTGACCTTTGACCCCGTTTCGATGATATTAAACAGAATGTGTTCAGTATATCTCCGGAACAACACACTAAAGTTTTGTCGCAATAGAATTATTTTTACTCAAGTTATGAGGATAATGGCTGTGGAATGAATCTTGATCCTGTGCCTGAACTTTGACCCAGTTTCGGTGATATTAAACAGAATGGGTTCAGTATATCTCCCGGAACAACATACTAATGTTTTGTCGCAATAGAATTATTTTTACTCAAGTTATGAGGATAATGGCTGTGGAATGAACCTTGATCCTGTGCCCTGACCTTTGACCCTGTTTCGATGATATTAAACAGAATGGGTTCAGTATATCTCCGGAACAACATACTAATGTTTTATCGCAATAGAATTATTTTTACTCAAGTTATGAGGATAATGGCTGTGGAATGAATCTCGCTCCTGTGCCCTGACCTTTGACCCCGTTTTGATGATATTAAACAGAATGGGTACAGTATATCTCCGGAACAACATACTAATGTTTTGTCACTGTAGAATTATGTTTACTCAAGTTATGAGGATAATGGCTGTGGAATGAATCTTGATCCTCTGCCCTGACCTTTGACCCCGTTTCGATGATATTAAACAGAATGGGTTCAGTATATCTCCGGAACAACATACTAATGTTTTGTAGCAATAGAATTATTTTTACTCATGTTATGAGAATAATGGCTGTGGAATGAACCTTGATCCTGTGCCCTGACCTTGACCCCGTTTCGATGATATTAAACAGAATGGGTTCGGTATATCTCCGGAACAACATACTAAAGTTTTGTTGTAATAGAATTATTTTCACTCAAGTTATGAGGATAATGGCTGTGGAATGAATATCGCTCCTGTGCTCTGACCTTTGACCCGGTTTTGATGATATTAAACAGAATTGGTTCAGTATATCTCCGGAACAACATACTAAAGTTTTGTTGTAATAGAATTATTTTTACTCAAGTTATGAGGATAATGGCTGCGGAATGAATCTTGATCCTGTGCACTGACCTTCGACCCCATTTCGATGATATTCAACAGAATTGGTTGAGTATATCTCCGGAACAAGATACTAAAGTTTTGTCGCAATAGCATTATTTTTACTCAAGTTATGAGGATAATGGCTGTGGAATGAATCATGATCCTGTGCCCTGACCTTTGACCCCGTTTCGATGATATTAAACAGAATGGGTTCAGTATACCTTCGGAACAACATACTAAAGTTTTGTCTCAATAGAAGCATTTTTAGTCAAGTTATGAGGATAAGGGCTGTGGAATAAATCTCGATCCTGTGCCCTGAACTTTGACCCAGTTTCGGTGATATTAAACAGAATGGGTTCAGTATATCTCCGGAACAACATACTAAAGTTTTGTCGCAATAGAATTATTTTCACTCAAGTTATGAGGATAATTGCAGTGGAATAAATATCGCTCCTGTGCTCTGACCTTTGACCCGGTTTTGATGATATTAAACAGAATTGGTTCAGTATACCTCCGGAACAACATACTAAAGTTTCGTCGCAATAAAAGCATTTTTAGTCAAGTTATGAGGATAATGGCTGTGGAATAAATTTTGCTCCTGTGCCCTGACCTTTGACCCCATTTCGATGATATTAAACAGAATTGGTTCAGTATATCTCCGGAACAACATACTAAAGTTTTGTCGCAATAGAATTATTTTTACTCAAGTTATGAGGATAATGGCTGTGGAATGAATCTTGATCCTGTGCCCTGACCTTTGACCCCCTTTCGATGATATTCAGCAGAATTCGTTCAGTATATCTCCGGAACAACATACTAAAGTTTTTGTCGCAATAGAATAATTTTTACTCAAGTTATGAGGATAATGGCTGTGGAATGAATCTCGCTCCTGTGCCCTGAACTTTGACCCCGTTTCGATGATATTAAGCAGAATTGGTTCACTATACCTCCGGAACAACATACTAAAGTTTTGTCGCAATAGAAGCGTTTTTAGTCAAGTTATGAGAATAATGGCTGTGGGATGAATCTTGATCCTGTGAAATGACCTTTGACCCCGTTTCGATGACATTAAACAGAATGGGTTCAGTATATCTCCGGAACAACATACTAATGTTTTGTCGCAATAGAATTATTTTTACTCAAGTTATGAGAATAATGGCTGTGGAATGAATCTTGATCCTGTGTCTAGACCTTTGACCCCATTTCGATGATATTCAACAGAATTGGTTGGGTATATCTCCGGAACAACACACTAAAGTTTTGTCGCAATAGAATTATTTTTACTCAAGTTATGAGGATAATGGCTGTGGAATGAATCTCGCTCCTGTGCCCTGAACTTTGACCCCGTTTCGATGATATTAAGCAGAATTGGTTCACTATACCTCCGGAACAACATACTAAAGTTTTGTCGCAATAGAAGCGTTTTTAGTCAAGTTATGAGAATAATGGCTGTGGGATGAATCTTGATCCTGTGAAATGACCTTTGACCCCGTTTCGATGACATTAAACAGAATGGGTTCAGTATATCTCCGGAACAACATACTAATGTTTTGTCGCAATAAAATTATTTTTACTCAAGTTATGAGGATAATTGCTGTGGAATGAATCTTGATCCTGTGCCCTGAACTTTGACCCAGTTTCGGTGATATTAAACAGAATGGGTTCAGTATATCTCCGGAACAACATACTAAAGTTTTGTCGCAATAGAATTATTTTTACTCAAGTTATGAGGATAATGGCTGTGGAATGAATCTTGATCCTGTGTTGACCCAGTTTCGGTGATATTAAACAGAGATGGGTTCAGTATATCTCCGGAACAACATACGAATGTTTTGCTCGCCAATAGAATTATTTTTACTCAAGATTATGAGGGATAATGGCTGTGAGAATGAACCTTGATCCTGTGCTGACTGACCTTTGACCCCGTTTCGATGATATTAAACAGAATGGGTTCGAGTATACCTCTCGGAACAACATACTAAAGTTTTGTCGCAAAAGAAAAAGCATTTTAGTCAAAGTTATGAGGATAAGGGCTGTGGAATAAATCTCAAACTCCTGTGCCCTGACCTTTGACCCCGAGTTTTTGATGATATTAAAACTGAATTGGTTCAGTATCACCTCCCGAAACAACATACTAAAGTTTACACATGTCGCAATAAAAGCATTTTAGTCAAGTTATGAGGAGAATGGCTGTAGAATAAATCTCGGTCCTGTGCCCCTGAACGCTTTGAGCCCCGTTCTGATGATATTAAACAGGAAGTGGATTTCAGTATACCTCGGAACAACTATACTAAAGTTTTGTCGCAATAAAAAGCATTTTTAGTCAAGATTATGAGGATAATGTGCTATGGAATAAATCTCAGCTCCATGTGCCCTGACCTTTGACCCTATTTCGATGATGATTAAAGCAGAAATTGGTTCAGCAGTATATCTCCGGAACAACATACCTAATGTTTTTGTCGCCAATAGAATTATTTTTACTCAAGTTATGAGGATAATGGTTGTGGAATGAATCTTGATCCTGTGCCCTGAACTTTGACCCCGTTTTGATGATATTAAACAGAATGGGTTCAGTATATCTCCCGGAACAACATACTAATGTTTTATCGCAATAGAATTATTTTTACTCAAGTTATGAGGATAATGGCTGTGGAATGAATCTTGATCCTGTGCCCTTTGACCTTTGACCCAGTTTCCGATGATATTAAACAGAATGGGTTACCAGTATATCTCGGAACAACATACTAATGTTTTTTTGTCGCAAT